>JANFOE010002378.1:55000-128641 GCA_025667525.1 Glebionis coronaria
CATCTAATTGTGTAAATTAATTTAAGGCATCTAGAAAAATTTGTCACGGCGTCTGTTTGTTGCATTATTGCATATTTTTTTATAGATTAATTGGGCATCTGGTTGTATGGTTAGTGTATCAATGAACAAAATTTTGTATTGGTGGTCATAATAGGGCATCACAATGTTTTCCCATATAATATTATATGATGATAGATTAAGAAATAAGATGGAAAGGATATGAGTTTTAGAGAGAGAGAAAGTAGTGAGAGAAAGTAGAGAGAGAGAGAGATTAACTTGGTGAATATTAGATTAGGAAAAGATTAGTTACAAATGATCATCCCACCCTCCTAACATGCTAGGAGGGTAGTATATGTAGTCCACCCACATGCGGGCATTAATAGACTATATATGAGGCCGAGCTTGATTGTTTGGACTTTAATTAGTTTAAATCCAAGCCTGTGAACCACGACTATTTAACTACCTATTACACCGTTCTAATAAATATTACAATATAAACTTATGACCGAACATTCTTGTTTGACTCAATATTTTTAGGCTAACAATCTCCCCCAATGTGAGGTCATTCCTCTCCGATATTTTGAGTCCAATGGAGATTTATGAATTTCGTCATAAATGAGTCTTGAACGTGTAATAGTAGTATTGTTCCTTCATGATGTGATCTTTGAGCCTTTGTCATTGTCTTTCGACTTTGTCTTTAAGTTTGAGATCTTCAAATCATCCTTGACTTGTCTTTGCCATCTTGTGATCTTGTGTCTTCATCCACATGCTCACACTATTAATTGTTGAATATGTCTTTAGGCATGAGTATGTGGTTTCTGAATCATTGACTTTGATGAGTACACCGTGACGCCACCTTCTTGAGACACAACATAGACACGGACTGAATGGCTTTGACATTCGTCCTAAATCGGTAGCGTTTTATCTCCGGTCGGTGAAGACCGTTATACGATATTAAATACCGTACCTGTGATAGGTAGATTCAATTAAGAATCTCCTTGACAGGGTTTCGCGGCTGTACTAGCCGTTCTCTTTACTCAATCGTCTCAAAGCAAGACTGCGAACATAAAGAGTGAATCAATTGGATAAATATCCGCTTGATTAAAGTCGTCAATTCAAATTCCTGGAACAAGTGTGATTCATTAAGAATCTTACCATTGTTTCTTTCTAGTTGACACAAGTTTGATTCATAAGAATCTCACAAGTTACCTACCGTAGCGCTGTTTGATGTTGACTCTAGAAGGATTTCCATTCGTCACTGTGAATATTAATGAATATCAGTCTGAACGTTCTGGCAAGACCATAAAGATATTGCATAGAAGCCTGAAACGAGTTTGAATCAATTCATAATCAAACCACTGTTGCTTTTCAGTTTTACATATGTTCAATTCATAAAGAATCTTACACATGACCTACCGCAGTGCTGTTTGATGTTAACACTGGAAGGATTTCCACTCATCATTGTGAATACTAAGTAGTATCACTCTGAGTGTTCTAGCAATATCGCAAGGATATAGCGTAAGACTCTCTTGATCTTCATCCGTGTGTCCTAACGAGATTTGATTGATCTCTTGGCTCTAGACTCTATTTGTGCACTTTTAGTGGTCGGAGGCTGGACCAGATGCCACCTGTTCAATATCAACTATCTCGGAGTGAGAAAGTCAATAGAAGTCGTGTTTATCTCCGTGACCATAAAACAAACTTTTTTTGAGAGAAGTCTGAGTAGCTAGGAAAGGGTTGTGCTTCACATCACTGGGTCCATGAGTTGTCTTCATGATGTGTTGACCCGGTTTTTGCCTAAGTTGTAAGGAGGGCTTCTTTCTTTAGACCCTTTATCCTTACATTTCTTTTTCTTTCTTCAACCCCTTCAATGCTTACCAAGACATCATTAATAGCACCTTGTTGTGATTGTTCCAGTGCTATCATCAGTACTTAGTCAGCATTCAGCTACGTTCACATTCTACTCCATCTTTCCTAAGGACTTCTAATAATCTATTGGATTGTCCCTGGGAAGATCCCTACGGTTCTGGTTGGATCATAGGACTTAAACCTAACCACCCTTTTGACACCAATAACGTCGTGAATTAAAGATGTTGTGGGTTTTTTATCGTAACCATGAGTGCTTGAGTCTTTAGATCATATTTTAATCACATTTTCTCCCCTATCTCTAGTATATAAAATCGTTTGATATTAGAGATAACAAATTTGATTAAAATATATTTTGTAAAATAGTCTTGAAAATCTTCGGGAGAAAAATATGTCAAACATAGCATGAATTTTGGAACGCTCGCCCTCAAAATTTGATCCAATGGAATTGTCATTACGAGGATTTGATCCACATTAAACTTTTGAGGATAGGAGTTGTTGAAAACACAATTTTTGAAAGATTTTGAATATCATTGAGAAATTCTTGAAAAAATTGTGTTCAACGCTTTTTGAAAAATCAATTCTTTTTAACGAAAAGGTTTTTCTAAAGCATAAACTTGAGTTCATAGACTTTGAATGTCTTGACGAATCCGCTCAAGTGTAAGAAGATTTAACTTCTTTTGCTAAGGGTAAGAGCACGAAATTGTACACTCCCCCGTGAATATGGTTCCGGGTTGTAACACCCCCAAATTTATACAACTCAGTACAGCGGAAGACTAGTTGGTGTTACGGGATAGCACATTACTCACATCATAGACAACGCATAAAAATCGCGTCGTTTAATAATAAATCATTTCCATTCATAAATATCAAAGTTACATCGGTCCCAAGTCATATTATTTCATACAAAGTTTTACAAAGTATTTGAATGGAAAATATTGTTTAAGTGCGGGCCATGAATTCTTGTCGTCTTCCCGAGAATTACCTTCAAGTACCTGAGATAAAACATGTTAAAAGAAAAGGTCAGCGATAACGCCGAGTGAATTCATAGAGTTTAATAAATTCCATCAATATAACTTTGGTATAAAATTAGTACCAAAAATCAATTCGTACAAATCATTGTAATAGGCCGTAAAATAGCCAAAATCATTTTATACAAATCTTTGTAGTAGGCCATAAAATAGCCAAAGTCATTTTATATAAATCCTTATCGAAAATCATAATATAGGCATTTGCCTTAAAAATTATTATACGAGCCAATGTCGTAAAAACACCATACAATACGTTTTGCAACGTTGTATAGATTAAATAAAAACCGTTATATGAATATGGTTATGAAAACCAAAACACAAACATAATATCAATAGTATGACCCTGTATTGCTAGTCAGGCAATACATCGTAATTCGGAGCGTCTATTAGTATTTCGTTAATTTTGGATTATTACAAGCCGCATGACATTGTTACCTTACTAAATCAAAACGGGTAGCTAACCCGATACCAATTTTGCCCATCTAAAGTAGCGTTTCGTCACAAAGGTCACGCTATGGAAATCTTCTCATACATAAATTCGCTTACCAATCAATGTGGCACGACGGGGATCAACCGTCAAGGCGCGAACTGGGGTGATCGTCCCCAAATAGTACTATTAAATGCATAAGCGTCTACCAACTCCCGGTAGTTCACAATTCATGCTAATGGGACTTTTAGTGACATAACCTAACTTTAATAATCCATTTGATTTCATCTATCGGGTCCTTTAATCATTTATCGGGTCATACAATCGGGTCATTCATTCATCCGGGTCCAAAATCAATAAACAAACAATCGGGACAAATGTTGTCCTAATTTTATAAAAACTAACATGTTATCTCCCTCGCGGGTTTATAAAACATTTATAAAAACATTTAAAAGAGTGCGAGGCTATGAACTCACGTTGATGTGGGAAGGCGGTTATCGGCGATTTGGATGTACGGTACGTGCTTCAATCACGGAAACCTAGACAAATAATACTCGGTCTTAGACGTTTGTCCAATGACTTTATAAATATCAATTATGTATACATATGATGATTATATATATATATGATGATCAAGTGGGTTTACATATTCTCGTTTACTCATTTTAGAGTTATGTGTTGATAACTTTTATACTAGTTTTCTCGTTTTACCTATTTACGTGTTTTAGGTCCAATAAGCCTATTATAAGTTCTTAACTTGTATTAATCCTTTTTGTAATTATATTATCAGTACATACACTTTCAAGTTGGGCCCAAATGGGTTAAGTCCAATAATAAGTTTATAAGTGTTCTAGTCCATTTTTGTTGTATTATTAGTCCAATAACGTTAATTTAGTCCGTTAACGTCCGTATTTCTTATAGTTCGGGTTTTATCGGTTTTTACTTGTATTAGTTACTTAAACATCAGTATATGACTTTTATAAACTTTACATTAGACGGGTTTGGTCGTCTAAGTTTTATTTGGCGAAAAACGTTAATTTCACGGCGATAGCCGAAAAAGTCGTAAAAATCAAGTTTATAGTTTTTATTACTTATAAATATTATTTTACCACCATTTATATAATTTACCCATTTAATTAAACTTTTATACATTTATATAAATAAGTTTTATAAGTTAGTGGGTTTATATTTTTACATTTTATATATTATAATGTGAGTGCTTATAAAATAATAATAAACATTATTTCCAAAAATCTGATTTTTAACTTCATGTTCACCATTTTTAACATATCTAGAGTTATATAATGAATTAGAAGCTCAAATTTTTATCACATAAACTACATGATATGTGCTACATTTAACTCTTCTATGGCTACTGTTGAATCATCTTCTAAATATTTTCTAAAAATCGTCCAAAACAGTAACCTCAGATTTATACCCTAAACTTGTTTTGATCATATCTCACTCATTACAATGATTCCATTGCATGGCCAACTCTCACATGTGTACAAGACCCATAGCTTACTGTAAATCCATTCTACTTCATCATTTTATCAGATTACCATATAGTTCTTTACTGTTTTATACAGTCATCAAATTTAACCAAGATTTTAACCTTGTTTCTTATGGTTTTTCACCTTTTTATCCATGATTATCAACAACAAATCCCCACATAACATTTTTATCATCATATAATCATCATAAATATATACAATAGGAAATAAAATACATGTTTACATAATCAAAATAACAAGAAGATGAGGAGGACAATCTTTATACCACCATGATGATGTAGGTTGATCAAAACATGGATTTTTGATGGAGAAACTTGTGCATAGCCAACACCATCTTCAAGAACACCATTCTTCATAGACTCCTTGTAGAAAATCAGCCCCAAGACACCATGAATACTCCTCCATGGATGTTATGAGCACCACCAATCAATAGGGTTTCAAAGTGGCTTCAACATATGCAAGTATAACATAGGATTTCATGGTTAATTTAAGATCAAAATGGTTGTTATGGTGGAGTGTGGGACGGAATAGAGAAGAGAGGGAGAGGGTTTTGGAGTAGTTTGCATGTTGCAAATGAGGAGAGTGGTATGTTGCAAATGGTTTTGATAGTGGAAGCTTAAATTTTAAGCTTAGTTAGACAAGTGTCTAACTAGTAAGCCAAAGGTGGTGTGTTGTACATATTGTGCCGTCCCATGTAAGCTAGTGGGGTGGGACAATGTGTTTTGTCCCATCTCACTAGTTTACGGGTATTTCTCGATTCTAGTTTCCTCGATTTGCGTGCCCTCGGATCGTTTTACGAAAAACGTTTTTATAAATTATGAATCAACGTCACAAAACGAATCAAATAAAAATTGTTTCATAAAAAACGGAGTTCGAAAACGTAAATACGTAATCCTAAGGTTTCCGGTTTAGTCGTAAAGGACGTTAAAATAAAATCGTAAGTCCTAATCTCTTCTCGTAAATTTGTGAGTTTATGAACTAACACAAATTTAAAACTCCAAAATAATATTCGTGGATAAATTTATTTTCTGGAATGTCGGACTGTCACCAAAGACGGTGTATGTAAACGTAAGCACGTAACGTAGAATCCTCCGGTTTAAACGTAGTCGATGCTACTTCAAGACGTAAATCCAAATTTCTTCCCAAAAATAAGTGAGTTCATATTGTAACATTAAAATAATATTTTCAAATAATATTTGAGAATAAATTATCAATCGTAAATTGATGGATTGTCACAGCATTTACCCCTAAACAGGATCTTTGTCCTCAAAGATCATCTTACCTTACTACTCGCTTCTTATAGAGTTAAAGCCATGTGGGTATTTCCTCCACATTCGGTCTTTCCTCACAAGTGCAATTCATTATAATACGCGAGTTTCATCATACATAACTACGGGAATAAGATCAGGCTTGATGTTGACTTACTTTCTCTATCCATGATGTTCACGGGTTTCTGATGAATGCAACTTTTCGCCGATCTAAGCTTTACTAAGAACAATCAGATTTTCACTTGATAGATATTCCATCAAGTTCGATTTACGAAACATATTTCACGCAGTCTTTGAAGTCCTAGGGTAGAGCCAGCTTATATGCCTTTCAAACCCAACTTTTACATCATCTCAATGGTCCCATACAACGGGGACTTATATCCTATGATTTGTCAGTTCATGAATTCATTTTTCCAAGGTTAAAAATTGTGGCATAACTTCGCTACCCATTTGGCACTTCAAGATCTACATTTCACATTCACATAACCTCTTGCCCACTATCGGCAGTTAATAATCAAATCCTAATTTCAACAATCATTTCAGATCTCGCGGGTCGGGTATTTTGCAAGGTTAGGTTCGCCATCATAGGAAACCTTAAACCTAAAAGACATGTCCAACTCGCAGTGGGTGTATGTCGGGTGTCTTTATCTCATCTCCTGCTTACGGATGCTCTAATATAAATCCTAACAAGATTCGATCTCAATCCTAATACGATGATTATCAATGATAATCTCTTCCAAAGGAAAACGATTTTACGGTCTATTACCAAAGGACAATCATTCAAACATAAAACAACTCTTATATTACTTTGTATCGTTACTTTACCTCGTCCCTTCGATTTGGGGTGGTAAACAGTACTCTCATCAAGGTTCGTTCCTAACGACTTCTGAGCAAATCTATAGAAATTCGATGCGAAGCGAGGATCTTGATATAGATGTTCGATACAGGCACACTATGTTTACATAACTCTTTTTGCATTTATCATTAACGGGAATGATATCAGCAGATTTGGTCAGTCTGTCGACGATGACCCAAATCGAATCAAATTCAGATGATGACCTTTGAAATAGCTAGATGTTTACTAATGTATGAGGCGATGTCTGCCTTCATAATTTGTCGTCAGTACAACTTCTTCAGACAAAGATACTTTTAGTCAAAAATGACATACATATAATACTTATACTTACAAATTCCAACATAGCTATATCTTACAATCCTCCATATTTAGACAATCACATGTGGTCTTTAAAACATTTAACGTTATTGGCTTCTCAATTTTTAATGGTTCACATTAGCCGCGAAACCCTTTTATTATCTATATTATCCTTTTTACAAGTATTGTTTATTTTTATATCGTTCGGCAATTTATTTTGCACCTTTATTAATAAGGAACATGTCCTAACTGGTTCTTTATCTTCTCTACATAATGCGTCGGTATCTATATTCACTTCTCATGATGATATAATTATCATGTCCACAATTCACTCAGATATCCTTTCTATATTATGCGTCAGTAATTACGTTCACTTTCTCTTGATGAAATAAATATCATAATTGTATTTATTCAAAATTCTTTCTTCATATCTTTTATGTTTCAGTTTCGTCTCAACTATTATTTTTATCAGTTTTTCTCAATCCGACGTCTAAAGCGTCGATAATTATTATATGTAAATTAACAATAATTATTTAATTTTTATGAAACGTATACGTTAAAAGTTTAAATTTCTTAGTTCGACCAATTATATAAAATATTCAAAATAAATTTTAATTTAATTAACAAGATTTTTATTGATTTATCGAAAATATTTAATAAGATTTCGTAAATGTTCGAAAAATCTTTGTTTATACTTTGGTCAAAGTTTTCTTAGTTGAAAAGTAAAAATTTTCGTTTCAAATTCCAAGTTAAGGTTTAAATGGTTTCCTCAATCCTTCTTAGATTGTCTTAAGGTATACACAAACATTTACCCCTAAACAGAAGTTTAGTTAAATGGTTTGTGTATAAGGGAAGAGTCCCTTATAAATCCTTTGTTAAAACATTTGTCAAAGCATATTTCCATTTGTTTTTGGTAAAATCCAAAGTCTTAAGAGGGCTCTTAATTTTTTTGAAGAGTCAATTTATATTCCATTATCCTTTTAATTACATAGTCAAATCATGTAAAGTATTAAGTCTTTAATCCCGTGTTAATTATTCAAGGTTCAGGTTTACACTGTTCGGCCAATTCAGGGCAGTCTATAAATAATTATTAACTCATTC
This sequence comes from Glebionis coronaria, assembly GCA_025667525.1. Classification (NCBI taxonomy): domain Eukaryota; kingdom Viridiplantae; phylum Streptophyta; class Magnoliopsida; order Asterales; family Asteraceae; genus Glebionis; species Glebionis coronaria. The sequence continues at coordinate 63,361 of JANFOE010002378.1, forward strand.
TTATTCTAATAAACAAACATATAGTCCTTAATGATCACGAGCATGAATTTATCAAATTACAGTCTACACACGTGATTTACCAAATTCATGAATACTACATGTGCATTGTCAATCCAAACGACATCACGTGAAACTCATAACGTTCATTACAAGTACCGGATGTAGTGATTGGAATACATAATCTTCTTCGCAGATGCGAAGTTGATAATAACCATGCCGTGGATCAAATCTTTAAAACATACGCTAGAACCTTGTAAATGATCGAACAAATCTTCCATTTCGAGTTATGGATATCGTTTTCGATTGTCAATTTACTCAGTCACAGTAATTTATAAATATAAGGAATGATAACACCATAGCTCTTTAGGATGACAGGCTTGGTATAATAAAATCATTCTCCGACAACTCTCTCAGTTGTACGGTAATTCCTTAAATTCAGATGGTGCTGTCGTACAGTGCACAAGTCACAGGTGCAGCACCGGGAATATAATCAATACCAATTTCAACTTGCCTTAATGGCGAATGTCTAGGTAATTTACCAACAAATACTTACTAAAGTTTCAGATAACATAAACATCTTTTAATACCTTCATTTTAAGTTCTTTCTAGATTATAATATCTATGACTAATTCACAACCATTCATGGCATAATTTCAAGTCTAAAAGCAGGATATGGTCATCCATCAAGAATTATTTAGATCACTTTTGATAATCAACATCTTATCATTTAGGGGCATTCTACTCGAGTCCCCATCAATTAAGACAATGTCGTCATGTCATAATCAATCAATCCATGCTACTAGCACTACTAACTTTCCAGTTTCGTTGCTGTCGATAAGATGTGAACTTCTCAAAAGACTAACAATAATTCATAATCCTTCACAAATTCAAGGATATATAGAGACACAACTATCATCCTAAGATTAAGGTCAACGCATAATCTATGCGAGAGAATTTCAAATCAGATACAGACGAAAACATTTAATGAATATGAATATATCCCATGTTTTCATAATTTGAGTACGCATTCGAAAGCTCCTCGGATCGTTACCCAGGTCATTCAAATGAAACCAAATCAAAAGAAATGATAAGAACGTCGATACATCCAGTCGGGTATCAACACTCGGTAATCAGATACTTTTCCTAAGAATCTCACTACGGGAGAATTGGACAAGAAAGAATTGTTAATTGTCAAATAAGACAATTTCCACAGATGAGTAAATTTAACTCAGAAGAATAGATGCTACAGGCACATATGTAGGTGTCCCTAACATTATGTCCTTATTTTTCACTTCTTGCCGATCTCGTAAAATTTTAATCTTTCACAATCTTCAAAGAAAATGTAGTGTTTATTCATTAGTTTTATGGTGACTACTAATCAGTCTTGCATAGTCCATTCCAAATTGTATGTAGGCGCGCAACTATATACAATTTCAAGATTAACGATGCAATACTCAGTTCGTCAAAATTTTATCATCCATGTTTATAGTAAAATCATTTTCATGCTTAATTCCTTAAATAAGAATCAAAATTAAATTTACAAAGATTTTCTTTGTTATGAAAACAATTAAGTTTCCAAAGCGTTTTATAAACAACCTCATTTCAATAACAATCACTTATAAATCTCACTAGGAATAATCCTTATAGTGATGAAAATTCAATTTTTCTCAAGGCATACTGTTTCATCTTATAAAAAGAAGGTGTGATCTGCAAAAGAGTGATGAAAACTTGTTCACCAAGAATTAACTATGATATGAAAAGAGATGAGCTTAGCCAAATAATCATGAGGTTCATGATCTCGATGGCACTCAAAAGAATAATCCACAACGTAACTCAAATCAAGATGAGTACTTGTTCAATGGTTTCATCACTAATGCGAACATTAGGAAGAAGCAAGAAAAGATAGATAACATCGATACATGTAGAATTTAGTAATCAAAGGTAATATTTTCATTAATCACAAACAAGTCAAAATTGTACCGTAACACATTACGTGTCACTATGTCATACAACTCTCAGAACTCATCCTACCAACTGATATCTCAGTTAAGTTAGGGATTTTAAAAAGATACCACAATGAATAGTAATCTACAAGAGTCATTAGGTGTCCTGCCTGTCCCGGAAGATCCATTGGTCTCAATTCAGAAGAAGATTTCTTCAATTTATTTATTGGACACTGGGCATCCTCGTTAGTGGACAATGGCCTAGGAACAACGCCTAACACTAATCAACAATCAATTAAACCTTATAATTCAGTCACAAAACTTAACGACTTCTATCAAAAATCTCATATTCCATATGGGTTAAATTTTACTTTATTCAAGTTTCAATCAACTTATACTCAATGCGATATCCTACCTCATATTCCAATACTTTCAATCTTATTCTTCGGCCTCGTAAAGGCAATACAATCTTAATATGAATCAACACTTAATTTCCAATCCTATATCTCTTACAACAACAATTATCAAATGAGTCATTAATATGAAATGACTTGATCATTCAACTTAGACTTCTCGGAAAGGTATTAGTGGCATGAGGCTTTTGGGTAATGGTTCCAATAACAGCCTCAAGTGCAACATTCACCCTTTCGATTTCAAATTTAAGAATTGGGTGACAACGAATCAGATGACATCCTTCCAGGTGGTAATGTTTTGTCAAACTCCACTCTATAAGGAAAGATCGTCATGACATCGATATCAGATTTAATCTCGCCAATTCTTTTTCAATATCACGATAAACTAATATCTACATTTCTACGAGTATCAACCATTTGTTGGGATCATAAATATCCACAACTTGGTTTAGATCTAGGATAGCTAGAATTCCTACGAGAATAGCTTCGATTAATTTACTAGGGGATTTAGGGTACATTGTGACAATCTACGTCGTATAAATACCTCGTATAAATATCAAAATAATCATCAAACAATCATGTAATCAATTTACATCATATATATATATAATCCAAGTATATATATATTAAAATAACACTTCTCAGTCTGGCCTTGTCGGTAACTCGGGAATTCTTCGGCACCGTTATAGTCAAAAGATTTTTAGACATTTTTAGAAAAATGTTTATAGTTAAAAGATTTTGAAAAGTTATATTCAAAACCTTCATTTTAAAAATCTTTCGTTCTCTATAACGAGAGCTCTGGTACCAAACTGTAACACCCCCAAACTTATACAACTCAGTACAGCGGAAGACTAGTTGGTGTTACGGGATAGCACATTACTCACATCATAGACAACGCATAAAAATCGCGTCGTTTAATAATAAATCATTTCTATTCATAAATATCAAAGTTACATCGGTCCCAAGTCATATTATTTCATACAAAGTTTTACAAAGTATTTGAATGGAAAATATTGTTTAAGTGCGGGCCATGAATTCTTGTCATCTTCCCGAGAATTACCTTCAAGTACCTGAGATAAAACATGTTAAAAGAAAAGGTCAGCGATAACGCCGAGTGAATTCATAGAGTTTAATAAATTCTATCAATATAACTTTGGTATAAAATTAGTACCAAAAATCAATTCGTACAAATCATTGTAATAGGCCGTAAAATAGCCAAAATCATTTTATACAAATCTTTGTAGTAGGCCATAAAATAGCCAAAGTCATTTTATATAAATCCTTATCGAAAATCATAATATAGGCATTTGCCTTAAAAATTATTATACGAGCCAATGTCGTAAAAACACCATACAATACGTTTTGCAACGTTGTATAGATTAAATAAAAACCGTTATATGAATATGGTTATGAAAACCAAAACACAAACATAATATCAATAGTATGACCCTGTATTGCTAGTCAGGCAATACATCGTAATTCGGAGCGTCTATTAGTATTTCGTTAATTTTGGATTATTACAAGCCGCATGACATTGTTACCTTACTAAATCAAAACGGGTAGCTAACCCGATACCAATTTTGCCCATCTAAAGTAGCGTGTCGTCACAAAGGTCACGCTATGGAAATCTTCTCATACATAAATTCGCTTACCAATCAATGTGGCACGACGGGGATCAACCGTCAAGGCGCGAACTGGGGTGATCGTCCCCAAATAGTACTATTAAATGCATAAGCGTCTACCAACTCCCGGTAGTTCACAATTCATGCTAATGGGACTTTTAGTGACATAACCTAACTTTAATAATCCATTTGATTTCATCTATCGGGTCCTTTAATCATTTATCGGGTCATACAATCGGGTCATTCATTCATCCGGGTCCAAAATCAATAAACAAACAATCGGGACAAATGGTGTCCTAATTTTATAAAAACTAACATGTTATCTCCCTCGCGGGTTTATAAACATTTATAAAAACATTTAAAAGAGTGCGAGGCTATGAACTCACGTTGATGTGGGAAGGCGGTTATCGGCGATTTGGATGTACGGTACGTGCTTCAATCACGGAAACCTAGACAAATAATACTCGGTCTTAGACATTTGTCCAATGACTTTATAAAATATCAATTATGTATACATATGATGATTATATATATATATGATGATCAAGTGGGTTTACATATTCTCGTTTACTCATTTTAGAGTTATGTGTTGATAACTTTTATACTAGTTTTCTCGTTTTACCTATTTACGTGTTTTAGGTCCAATAAGCCTATTATAAGTTCTTAACTTGTATTAATCCTTTTTGTACTTATATTATCAGTACATACACTTTCAAGTTGGGCCCAAATGGGTTAAGTCCAATAATAAGTTTATAAGTGTTCTAGTCCATTTTTGTTGTATTATTAGTCCAATAACGTTAATTTAGTCCGTTAACGTCCGTATTTCTTATAGTTCGGGTTTTATCGGTTTTTACTTGTATTAGTTACTTAAACATCAGTATATGACTTTTATAAACTTTACATTAGACGGGTTTGGTCGTCTAAGTTTTATTTGGCGAAAAACGTTAATTTCACGGCGATAGCCGAAAAAGTCGTAAAAATCAAGTTTATAGTTTTTATTACTTATAAATATTATTTTACCACCATTTATATAATTTACCCATTTAATTAACCTTTTATACATTTATATAAATAAGTTTTATAAGTTAGTGGGTTTATATTTTTACATTTTATATATTATAATGTGAGTGCTTATATAATAATAATTAACATTATTTCCAAAAATCTGATTTTTAACTTCATGTTCACCATTTTTAACATATCTAGAGTTCTATAATGAATTAGAAGCTCAAATTTTTATCACATAAACTACATGATATGTGCTACATTTAACGCTTCTATGGCTACTGTTGAATTATCTTCTAAATATTTTCTAAAAATCGTCCAAAACAGTAACCTCAGATTTATACCCTAAACTTGTTTTGATCATATCTCACTCATTACAATGATTCCATTGCATGGCCAACTCTCACATGTGTACAAGACCCATAGCTTACTGTAAATCCATTCTACTTCATCATTTTATCAGATTACCATATAGTTCTTTACTGTTTTATACAGTCATCAAATTTAACCAAGATTCTAACCTTGTTTCTTATGGTTTTTCACCTTTTTATCCATGATTATCAACAACAAATCCCCACATAACATTTTTATCATCATATAATCATCATAAATATATACAATAGGAAATAAAATACATGTTTACATAATCAAAATAACAAGAAGATGAGGAGGACAATCTTTATACCACCATGATGATGTAGGTTGATCAAAACATGGATTTTTGATGGAGAAACTTGTGCATAGCCAACACCATCTTCAAGAACACCATTCTTCATAGACTCCTTGTAGAAAATCAGCCCCAAGACACCATGAATACTCCTCCATGGATGTTATGAGCACCACCAATCAATAGGGTTTCAAAGTGGCTTCAACATATGCAAGTTTAACATAGGATTTCATGGTTAATTTAAGATCAAAATGGGTGTTATGGTGGAGTGTGGGACGGCATAGAGAAGAGAGGGAGAGGGTTTTGGAGTAGTTTGCATGTTGCAAATGAGGAGAGTGGTATGTTGCAAATGGTTTTGATAGTGGAAGCTTAAATTTTAAGCTTAGTTAGACAAGTGTCTAACTAGTAAGCCAAAGGTGGTGTGTTGTACATATTGTGCCGTCCCATGTAAGCTAGTGGGGTGGGACAATGTGTTTTGTCCCATCTCACTAGTTTACGGGTATTTCTTGGTTCTAGTTTCCTCGATTTGCGTGCCCTCGGGTCGTTTTACGAAAAACGTTTTAATAAATTATGAATCAACGTCACAAAACGAATCAAATAAAAATTGTTTCATTAAAAACGGAGTTCGAAAACGTAAATACGTAATCCTAAGGTTTCCGGTTTAGTCGTAAAGGACGTTAAAATAAAATCGTAAGTCCTAATCTCTTCTCGTAAATTTGTGAGTTTATGAACTAACACAAATTTAAAACTCCAAAATAATATTCGTGGATAAATTTATTTTTCTAGAATGTCGGACTGTCACCAAAGACGATGTATGTAAACGTAAGCACGTAACGTAGAATCCTCCGGTTTAAACGTAGTCGATGCTACTTCAAGACGTAAATCCAAATTTCTTCCCAAAAATAAGTGAGTTCATATTGTAACATTAAAATAATATTTTCAAATAATATTTGAGAATAAAATATCAATCGTAAATTGACGGATTGTCACACGGGTTGCAATCTGAAAGTGATTGCAAGCCATTGTGTTGAGCTCAAAACATTGAATGTTTTGTGACTAGCTCAACCCGTGATAGATTGCTCTACCCGTTTGTTAGGATAAGGTATCTTTAAAGATACACTTTCCTTTATTTGAGGTCCGAGTTACAGTCTGACATTTAACTGTAAGTCGTTTACATGAGCTTAAAACTTGGAATGTTTTTAATGAGAGCTCATGACCGAGAAAATTGATTTTCCCGTTGTAATGGATAAGTTATCATCCGTGATCAACTTTCCTTTCTTTGAAGCACGAGTCACAATCTGAATGTAATTGTAAATCATTGAAATGACATGTTTTGAAAAATATTTACAACTTTCATTCGAGCTTTATGTACACAACCGTGTCGTTATTGAGCGACATTTCTAGGTACATCCATATTATCGATACTGAGAGACATGTCGAGAAGAATATTTTTGGAATTTTGAAGGTTTTTCCATTTTTTATTTTGTTTTTCTAATGATATTTACATATTTATTTTATTTTTGTGTTTTCTCAAGTTTTTCGAAAATAATCCAAAATAGATTTTTGTACAACAGAAGAAGGTGATATCGAATGTACAGAATTGGAACCCTTTGAAGAAGAAGTGGGTTCAGAATCTGTTGTTGTACCTGCAATGACAGAAGAAGAACTTGCACAAATACTAGAGTTAGGAGTAACAAATTCCTTTTCGACATTCATAACATTCGCATCCGTGCTTGCGCAGGTTTCATCACTCTTCTCTATTGGAATCCACTTAAGACCAACTTCCATGAAGATCCGACCCGTTGGTTTCCACTGAAGACTAGATTTAGGAGTAGTTTTCTCTTGCACAGCGGAAGACTTCTTTGGAGATAAACTATGTCCTTTTTGAATCCACGTTTCAGATTTGGTGTGGTTGCTTTTCTTTCCGACGGGTTTGTATCTCCTTGTTGTCTTATGGGATTCTGTATTCGATCTTCGTTCAAAGGAACGAGATTTGACCTCATAGAGGTATTGCAAAATGCAATGGTCATGATTTCCATTGTGAATGCCCTTTTTGCAAGTGGGACATACAGGGAATTTGGGATTCACGAAAGTACTTGTATTCCTTTGTTTTCCAAATCGTTCAGGCGTAGTGTTTGAAACACTACTATTCATGGATGGTTTCCAATTCCTAGATTGCTGAAGAGGGATCCTAGGTTTTGGTTGACTACCATTAGGAGTGTGTGGAACTCTAGCGGTATTTGGTGAACTTGGTTTTTCATACACTGGTTTGTCTTTCTGAATCTTCCCTTTTTGTTTTGCATCCTCTAGGTTGTGGGTATGAACGAGGTTATTTGAACCTACAGATTCCTTTGTGGACGTAAATGTTACACGTTTTGGAGGAGTCCTAGAAGTGCTAGGTACATTCACATGGTTGGGTTTAGCAACAGTGTGATTTCTAAATGGAGGAACATAGGGTGGTATGGATGGTTTTGGAACACTTGGTTGCACATCAGTCTTAGGGGGTAACCTAGATTTCATATGAGAAGAATTGGAGAACGGAGTCGGTTTTCCTAAGATAGAAGTCTTTGGATCCTTGTAGGCATTGGGTTGTCGAACAACAGGTTTCATAACTTTAGGTTCCACAACTTTCCCACCCATCTTAGCAACGAGTTTCTGCAACTCTGCTATCGCTCTTTCCCTGTCTTGTAACTGAGCTTTCAACCCTTTAATTTCCAAATTCTGTTCATTCATTTCTCGAAACGTTTGGGAAAGTTTTTCTTGCAATTTATTATCATGTGGAAAACTACCAACGTCTTTTTGCAAAGCAAGTTCAAGAGAATGACAATGTTTTTGAAGGAAATCAGTTTTGTGTTGAAGTAACTCAAAAGCCTTTTTATCAACATTTTCTTTACGTTTCGAAAGCTCAATTTCAAGACGTTCACATTCTTTGATCTTATCAAGATATTTTCATGCAACATCAGAATATTCATCAATATCAGCACAAGATGTAAAATAAGCACACATAACATCTTTAGAAACGCATTCTTGCAAGAGTAAATCATATTCATCTGAAAATTCAGACTTCTCCATTTGAAGATCATCAATGTGTTTCTCAAGAGATTCAACATATTTGAAATCATCATACATTTCAGTCCGAATGAACTCCTCAAGTTGAAGAACAGTTTCTTTAATCAACGCCGTGTTTGGAATTAAGAGTTCTTTCACAAGCAAAGTAATATCTTGAGGAATCGGGCGTTGCCACTCAGCATTTTCACGTTTTGCCCAATCTCTTTCAACGATAGATTTAACATTATCTATGTGGTGTTTAAGAATACCTAATGTTTTCCTACTCTTGCTTTTGGATTCATCTAGAGGGAGGTAGTTTATGTATTTGTAAACATTAGATTTCTTAGGGGCAAATGCTTTCTTCAATTGAATTCTCTTTTGTTTGCATTCTAGAAACACTTCCTCACGAGTTTTTTGAGTTTGTTTGTTGAAAAGACCATAAAGACTATTCTCATAAGCATAATTATATGGTTTCACAAACTCCTTATTGACAAGTGGTTGACTATCATCATCCCAAAGGGCAGTCTCTTCACTATCCGCACTAACAGGCATGCAATCAAGATCGGTCCTTTCAGTCTCATCAAGATAAAGATACGGGTTCGCAGCTTGAGCTTTGGCAAGGTACTCAGGACTTGCAAAGCTAGCTTGACCCTTAAACATCGACGGAGGTTATATCATTCTTACGGATTGAATAGAATCATGCGTTTTATAAACAAATTTCTTCAAAAATTCGACTTGTTCTTCTAGTTTCGTTACTTTTTCAGTTTCTTTATCATATCTACTTTTGAAGTCTTGTTTTAACGCATCTACCTCTTGTTTCTTATCCTCAAGAATTTTAGCAGAATCTATAGTGGTCATAGAGAGCTTTTGTTCAAGTTCATTAACTTTGGTATTGGCAAGGTACGTTTTTGACGTTCATCCATTAAGAAAACATTATATTGACGCTTCTCTATGGCTAATAACTCAAGAGTTGTATTATATTTGTTTTCAAAATCGTCCTTTTGACTTTTTAACGCACTACCCTTGTGTGACAACCGTGGTTTTGAGGTTCGTCACTTGGTCTTACTTTTAGGTTATTTTATGTGTGACTACTTGATTTTTTTGTGCTTACGTGTTTATTTTGTGTGAACGAGGTTGGTGTGATTATCGTTTATGAGTATAGAGTACTCATAAGTAAATCGAGGAACGGTTAATTCATGTTCATGAGATCACAATTAGTAACTATGAAATGAAATGGTGATATTTTGGTGGTTACGTATACGTATAAGTATTATAGTAATAGTGTATTTTTTTTAGGATTTACGGTTTAGCATTTAGAGGTCTCGGATAAGGTAATTAGTCATATGAATATTTTTCGGGATGGTTTTAAGTCATTTAGGACTTAGTTATAAAGTTTATTTCAAAATTTGAGATATTTTTTAAAAGTGTATATTTTACGTCTTTTTCGGTAAAACGCGTAAATTTGACTAGTTTTACGGTTTTGAGGTTTTGGAGGCTTTAGGAGCTGAAATAAATTAAGGCAAATTAAGGTAACATTATTAATACATATATTAATAATAAAAAAGAAAAAAACGAAATATGAGGGGGTGTAGGTCGGTTGGACGAACAAAAAGAAAACGGGAAGGAGGAAAAAGGAAAGTGGGCTTTGGGTTGGACTAGGATTCACCCATACCCTATATATTGTTTTGTACACAACCAAAATTCATTATCTATCTCATGGAGAAAAATCAAATTCGTGGGTTTCACAAAAGTTAGGGTTCTTCATATTTTTTTTGGGGTTTTCATAAATCGAAGGTAAAGTCTTTAATCCCTTTTTAATTTAATTATTTTAATGATTTCTTAATCATTCTTATGATGGATTAGGGTTAGGGTTTATATAAAATCAGTAAATTAATGATGTTATAATCATAATATGATGATCATATAATCTAGGGTTTGTATTAGATGGGGTTATGGGTAATTAATTAGTTCAATTTGTTTAAACCCGTTTTTAAAAACTGGGCAGATTTTGAGTCAATTTTTTTGATCATATCGGGAGTTCTATAAAATCTTCTTTTACGATCCAAGTACCCCTGGAAAGATATTTGAAGTGGCTTTCCAATGCAAGAAACGAGAACTAAATTGGAGGTCGGAAAGAGGGTCAAAAACAGGTTACAACAGTCGGAGGTCAAAACAGTTTTGAATTCAGCGTGTTTTCTTTTTAAGTTTTGGGTTGTTTGGGGTACTTAGGGTTGCATTGGGATCTTCTAACGAACTTGAGAGATTGTCTATATATTGTAGTAAGTATCTGCACTTGGGATAAGGTTGTGGTTTAGGGTAAGACCCCTTAATGGTAACAAACGTTTAGTACGTTCAAAATCAGGAAATCTGGAATGACAAAAGTAGATATATGTATATCGGGGCCTTAACAGTAGCTTTAAGGTTAGGGCAAGTGGGAGGTGTTAGCCAACATATGTAAGGGTATGAATATTCCTATTACAGAAACCATGAGTATGTTTAAGTGGACGTATGACTTAAAGTTTTGAGACCTAAAAACTGGAACTGTTTTGTGTAAAATATGAACAGGATATTTATTAAACTTAACCAAGTAAGGGACTTGTTAAGGAAGGGTAATGGGGTGATTGGAGCCTATCAATGAGGTATTTATATGGGAATAGGCTAGATGTCCATCATAGGTTGATGAGCCATCTTGGTGATTGGTTCGTGTATTAATTATGTGTTTTTGGTTTTTAGCTTTTGCTAGTGCGCGGACTCTTGGAGAAGCTCAATCAGGTGAGTTTTCATAGTCCCATGTTTATTATTGTTTTTGACTTCCAGATGGGATGGAAGAGACACTGTATGGAGTTATTTATAATATGAAGCTATGTATGTTTTTAAGGTTTGAGATTGGACTTGTGTGTACAGTATGTGTTTAACTGCTATGTGGTTCTTGTTTGTGTATGGTTTGGATCGGAAGGGTACATAGGTGTATGGGCGCCTATGGTACCATAGTGTTTGGTAAGGCGTGATGCCTTGGAAATTATAGTGTTTGGTAAGGCGTGATGCCTTGGTAATTATGGTTGTTGGTAAGGCGTGATGCCTTGGTAATTGTGGTTGTTGGTAGAGCGTGATGCCTTGGAATTGTATTGATTAATTGAACTTGAATGCTAGTTGTTAATACATTATTGTAGCACATGGTCCATATGTTATTATGTTGATGTGTGATATTCACAGCTTATAACTGTTTTAGCGTTGGAGTCTAAACCTATGACTCTCACCAACTTTATGTCGACGTGTTTTAGTGTCTCTTTCAGGTGATACTATGGTTAAGCATGAGAACATAAGTGGCTAGGATTGGAGAAGCTTAGGAATGCATATAGAAGGAGAATCCCTGTTTCCTTCTTAGTTTTATTTGATTGTTCATTTTAATAAGTGATACTGTGGCACACATATGATTGTTTTGGTATGTTATTTGTTGTCTTGGGTAAGAAGTAGGACTGTTACTTACTTACCTAGACCCCTTGCATTTGTTGAGATATTGTCATGACCTTCGTGTCACCATTTTTATGACATTTTTTATATCATATAGTTATCTCTATAGACACGCCATGTTGTGATGATATCCATACGGTGCGCCCTATATTCCGCCATGGTGGGGTGTGACAGAATGGTATCAGAGACAATGGTTATGGGGAATTAGGTTGCCTAGTCGTGTAGCCTAGTCTATAGCTTAAGGGTCCCTGCATATAGGCGTCATAGGAGTATGTGTGCATTTTATAATAATTGATGTGTTTGGATGTTATTTATTGCGATGTTTTGACTAGTATGAATTGAACCGTAGTATGTTCATACTTAGTCACATGTTATTTTCTTTTCGGGTTGTGACTAGTGCGGGTTGAACCATAATCATCCACGCTAGTCACTGTTGTATTTTACTTAAATTGTACATTATAGTACATAATTTAGTACAAGGTAGTTTCTATCTTTTATCGAGTTATTTTACATACCTGAGGTATGTTATTCTTTTTCTTTTGATGTTTAAGTCATGTTCCCTAAGAATCGTATGGTGGTTCGAGTTACTAGGAGTAGGTAGATAGGAAGGATTTTAAGTTGTTTCCACTCTTACGGGCGACATGACTTACAACTGATGATGTTTTTGTTTTGGATTTAGTCTATGCTGTTTTAGCTAGACTATGGATTTACGTATTTCGAGAGTATTACTATGTTATTTTAATAGATGGAGTTTTGGACTTTATTGTTTATGTGGTCATGAGCTTATGTGAGTAGATGGGTTTATGTGTTATATGTTGTATTGATTCTTATAAGTGTCATCATAGGAGGGAGTGCATTGGGGAAAGGGTAATTGTATAAGTATGGTGGCCAACATAGTTATACAAGTACCACAACTTCAATGGGTTCCCAAGTATGGTTGCATGAAAGAGGGTTAGTACATGCTTGTATATGATGAGATGTAGAATTTGGGTATACGTATTATATATGGTTTTATGTAATGGCTACCTACGATATGGCTATTGTTCTTTTTGTGTTATATGTTTTGGGTTATAGTTGTGTAGTGTGATTTTGGGGTCACGCGATATGGTTTGGATTTGGAGGGGGGCTTTATGGCTTGTTATGGCACGGTGAGATGGTGATTACTCGTATGGAAAAACGAGCGTATAAAGCGATTGATTGACTTACGTGTATGATAACGAGTATGTTTGGGGGATTCAATAGGTATACATATGCGGATGTATATATACTGATAGATGTTATGTTATGATTTACGGTCGTTAAGTAGTTATTATAACTTGAACGTACCTAGTGCTCTCTTGTGTTTAAACGATTTATTAGTGCTCGAGTTTGGTGGAGTTTCAACGACGTTTTAATCTTTTGAAGTGTGTCTTGTAGCGTATTCTTTGAGTTTCGTATTTCACGTGTACGTTTTAAAATGGTGTTCTTGGTCTATTGAAATAACTTGAGATTTCTTTTGAGATAATGAAATCTTTTGTGTTGGGTCTTACAGTTCTTTTGGTCGGAACATATTGAGAAAAGGGGGACTGGGAAATCTATTATAGGGTTAGATAATTGGTTGTATTCGGTAAAATAAGGGTAAGGTGTTGGAGTCGTGTTTGAAACAAGATGGAACATAAGATTTCTTTTAAATCAACACTTATTTATTTCAAATTCTAAAAGACTTTTTTTAAAATAAAGCGAAGTAAAATTTCTTTCTACTTACATAGTTTATATAATTGGGTTTAACCGATTCACGTCATTTATAATTATTAATACGAGGTTAAATTGAGTTTATGAAGGTTACACATACAAATATATCTTTCATTTAAAAGGATTCCGTTAATCACTAAGTTTATTCTTTAGTTTTAAAACAACTAGTATAAAATTGTTTTGGTCATAACTTGTCCGTCTAAAAAGCTTTTTGGATGATTCAAAAGCCAAAGATTATGTACTCGGAACGTACTTTTCAAATATTCAGAATGTATAGCCATGGGAGGTCAGTGGACTGGTCGGAATTGTTGTACAAGTGTCAGGTTCAAGGTTGAGTTTTGAATAGTAGTTTTATTTTTATGATTTGGGATGCACGGGATACCTAATCTTTGAGTTGAGTTTTGAGATCGTCTAGAAGGTTGTTTGTAGATGGTTTGAGTCATATAGATGTGGGGAGGTAAAAAAATAAAATAAATAAAAATATATTCTTTTGGAAAAGTCGATCTTTTGCACGGTTTAATTAAAAAATATGTCGCGGGGCGTAATATGTTTGGTTGCCATTGGGTGTTTCTTGGAGTATTTTTCGTTGTCATGGGTCATTTTGAATTGATACACGTTTTGGGTTTGAGTTTTATTTTGAGACTCGTGGTTTTTGACTTGTTTTAACTGGTACACGTGAAATGTCGTTAGTTATCCGTGGGTTTGATTCGTTGAGCGTATCTGATGAATTCAGGCGTATTTTTGGTTTCGTATTGTTCGGGAGCGTTGAGGTAGTCATATGAAAGACTTGGTCGCGCCTACACGCTTAAGTAGGTGACCATGAGAGAACGGTCAGAATACCCTAGTGGGGAGGAAGGAGGTTCGTAGACGAACTAATGTGGGTATGAGGTCTATTGGGAGTGCCAAGGGGGATGAATAGAGATTTGTGAAAGGTATGGAAATTGGCACAAGTAACGTGCCATAGAGAGTGTTGAAAGGGGATATTGTTCGTAAGGAATGTTTGTTTTCTAAAAACTTCCTGAAATTTAGTAGGTTTGCCTATTATTTTGAGGTAGAACCATAAATAGAGCAAGTAGGAGAAGTGAGAGGAGTTGCAGTTAGTGTCTTTCCAAGGCAAATCGTTGATGGAGTGAGTTAAAAACAAGAGCTGTTAGAAATTGCTAAGGATGTTGTATGAACGCTTTGGGTTTACGGTTATGCATTTGGCTTGCCAAAGCACTAGCGGTTTTCATGGAGTCAATGAACCGAGTGTGCATAAACGTATATAAACGAGTTGTCATCGGGAGCATCGACAACATCTTGATCTACTCAAAGCTTAGAAGGGGGATGAGGCGAATTATGTGATAGTTCTGGAGTGGAGTTATACGTGAGATTTTCGAGTGTGAGTTTTAGTATTAAGTTTACCATGATGAGTAGTTAGAGATGATGGCATATCCTGGAACCAGCAAGGGGCAAAGTGAAGAAGGATGAGGAAGCGTTTGGAGGCTGAAGAGGTGGATTAGATAATGAGCCGATCTTGGCATTATCGGAAGGACCAGATGAATTTGTGAAGCATGACGATACGTGGAGCAAAGATTTGGACGCGTATGAGGACGACAAAGAAAGGCGATCACTTATACGTTGCAGGAACTGAAGATTTGGAAGAACTGGATAGACTTAGTTAGTGGAGCTGGACTATTATATCTGCCTAGAATGCTAGAGGCATTTGGTGTACGAGACGTGGAGAATGATCTATACGGATCATGAACGTCTCCAACACATATTCAATCATCTTGATTGAACATTTGGCAAAGGTGATGGGTGGAGTTAATTGATGAAAGAAAATTGCAAGGCCAAGTACCATCTGGGAAAGGCAAGCATGGTTGATGAGACATGGAATAAGAAGAATGAAGTGAAGATGAGACGAACTTGAACTATATGGATGACGTATTAGGGTGGTTTGGATGAAGGATGTAGGTTGCACGAGTTGAGTTGTCTAAAGCAGAGAACGCGTCAACATGTATGTTGCGTGGCTTGGATAATCATATGGAGAAAAGGGACGTAGACTATACTTCCTACATAGATAGGAGTAGCTTAGAAAGGGCGATGTAAGGACGAAGTTGGTGAAAGGGATGCATAATTGGGTAGAGGAATAAGTACGATGAGAGTAGGGTGATAGTCGATAGACTGTCTAATTCATCACATATTTCAAGAGGGATGAGAAGTCACATAGTTGAGAATTTGTAAGGATTGCGTACAGATGCGATGGGATAGGAAGTTTTGTGTAAAAGTTAGGCTAATATGTATGGAATGCCTTATGAAGGATTATGGCAAGGGAAGAAACGATGGAAAGCAAGCGTAGTATACCGTTGATAGACTAATGGTTGGTATGAGTATATTATAGGGGTAATTGAGAAAGACGCCTAGAGGATTGGCGTGAGGTTTGGAGATAGTTGAAGAACGTGTTACATCAGCAAGAAGTCTCCTACAAGGAGAGAGTCACCGGTGAGAGGGGCATGTTCCCTATTAATGAGGATGTAGGGAATAAAGGAGGAAACCACTAGAGTTAGTGACAGAGTTATGTATGAAGTTTCACCCATAGTAACGGGTGGTATGTTTTGGTAAAATAGAAGAGTTGATGTAGAGTTTTGTAGGTCCATATAAGATCTTTGGAAAGATCGGACCATTAGCTTATGAGCATAGAATTACCTGGGGGAATGAGTTGTATACATGATACATTTCATGTATTGGGATTGGTAAATGTTGTTTGAGGATGCATATTTGCATGTCCGGTTATTCGGGTTTTGGGCTAATGAGAGTCTTTGTTTTATCGAAGAGTCATTTGCGAGATTTATTGACTTTGAGGTCAAGAGTTTGGCAATGGGTTTAATTATTTTTGGTTTGTACATGTGGTATCTTGAAACTTGAACTGAAGTTCACGTGGAAATGAGAGGAGTTCATTTAGAACAAGTATCCTCGTGTGATTTGTTGTCTGTGTGTTGATCCTAAGGAGTAAATCTTGGGACGAGATTTCTATTAGGAGGGAGTGATGTGACAACCGTGGTTTTGAGGTTCGTCACTTGGTCTTACTTTTAGGTTATTTTATGTGTGACTACTTGATTTTTTTGTGCTTACGTGTTTATTTTGTGTGAACGAGGTTGGTGTGATTATCGTTTATGAGTATAGAGTACTCATAAGTAAATCGAGGAACGGTTAATTCATGTTCATGAGATCAGTGACTATGAAATGAAATGGTGATATTTTGGTGGTTACGTATACGTATAAGTATTATAGTAATAGTGTATTTTTTTTTTAGGATTTACGGTTTAGCATTTAGAGGTCTCGGATAAGGTAATTAGTCATATGAATATTTTTCGGGATGGTTTTAAGTCATTTAGGACTTAGTTATAAAGTTTATTTAGGACGCGTAAATTTTTCGGGATGGTTTTAAGTCATTTAGGACTTAGTTATAAAGTTTTCGGGATGGTTTTAAGTCATTTAGGACGCGTAAATTTGACTAGTTTTACGGTTTTGAGGTTTTGGAGGCTTTAGGAGCTGAAATAAATTAAGGTAAATTAAGGTAACATTATTAATACATATATTAATAATAAAAAAGAAAAAAAAACGAAATATGAGGCGGTGTAGGTCGGTTGGACGAACAAAAAGAAAAGGGGAAGGAGGAAAAAGGAAAGTGGGCTTTGGGTTGGACTAGGATTCACCCATACCCTATATATTGTTTTGTACACAACCAAAATTCATTATCTATCTCCTGGAGACAAATCAAATTAGTGGGTTTCACAAAAGTTAGGGTTCTTCATATTTTTTTGGGGTTTTCATAAATCGAAGGTAAAGTCTTTAATCCCTTTTTAATTTAATTGTTTTAATGATTTCTTAATCATTCTTATGATGGATTAGGGTTAGGGTTTATATAAAATCAGTAAATTAATGATGTTATAATCATAATATGATGATCATATAATCTAGGGTTTCTATTAGATGGGGTTAT
The DNA here is from genome assembly GCA_025667525.1 of Glebionis coronaria. Classification (NCBI taxonomy): domain Eukaryota; kingdom Viridiplantae; phylum Streptophyta; class Magnoliopsida; order Asterales; family Asteraceae; genus Glebionis; species Glebionis coronaria. The sequence goes on from JANFOE010002378.1 coordinate 81,246, forward strand.
GGGTAATTAATTAGTTCAATTTGTTTAAACCCGTTTTTAAAAACTGGGCAGATTTTGAGTCAATTGGTTTGATCATATCGGGAGTTCTATAAACTCTTATTTTACGATCCAAGTACCCATGGAAAGATATTTGAAGTGGCTTTCCAATGCAAGAATCGAGAACTAAATTGGAGGTCAGGAAGAGGGTCAAAAACAGGTTACAACAGTCGGAGGTCAAAACAGTTTTGAATTCAGCCTGTTTTCTTTTTAAGTTTTGGGTTGTTTGGGGTACTTAGCGTTGCATTGGGATCTTCTCACGAACGTGAGAGATGGTTTATATATTTTAGTAAGTATCTGAACTTGGGCTAAGGTTGTGGTTTAGGGTAAGACCCCTTAATGGTAACAAACGTTTAGTACGTTTAAAATAAGGAAATCTGGAATGACAAAAGTAGATATATGTATATCGGGGCCTTAACAGTAGCTTTAAGGTTAGGGTAAGTGGGAGGTGTTAGCCAACATATGTAAGGGTATGAATATTCCTTTTACAGAAACCATTGGTATGTTTAAGTGGACGTTTGACTTAAAGTTTTGAGACCTAAAAACTGGATCTGTTTTGTGTAAAATTTGAACAGGATAGTTATTAAACTTAACCAAGTGAGGGACTTGTTAAGGAAGGGTAATGGGGTGATTGGAGCCTATCAATGAGGTATTTATATGGGAATAGGCTAGATGTCCATCATAGGTTGATGAGCCATCTTGGTGATTGGTTCGTGTATTGATAATGTGTTTTTGGTTTGTTAGCTTTTGCTAGTGCGCGGACTCTTGGAGAAGCTCAATCAGGTGAGTGTTCATAGTCCCATGTTTTTTATTATTTTTGACTTCCAGATGGGATGGAAGAGACACTATGTGGAGTTATTTATAAATTGAAGCTGTGTATGTTTTTAAGGTTTGAGATTGGACTTGTGTGTACAGTATGTGTTTAACTGCTATGTGGTTCTTGTTTGTGTATGGTTTGGATCAGAAGGGTACATAGGTGTATGGGAGCCTATGGTACCATAGTGTTTGGTAAGGCGTGATGCCTTGGAAATTATAGTGTTTGGTAAGACGTGATGCCTTGGTAATTATGGTTGTTGGTAAGGCGTGATGCCTTGGTAATTGTGGTTGTTGGTAAGGCGTGATGCCTTGGAATTGTATTGATTAATTGAACTTGAATGCTAGTTGTTAATACATTATTGTAGCACATGGTCCATATGTTATTGTGTTGATGTTTGATATTCACAGCTTATAACTGTTTTAGCGTTGGAGTCTAAACCTATGACTCTCACCAACTTTATGTTGACGTGTTTTAGTGTCTCTTTCAGGTGATACTATGGTTAAGCATGAGAACATAAGTGGCTAGGATTGGAGAAGCTTAGGAATGCATATAGAAGGAGAATCCCCGTTTCCTTCTTAGTTTTATTTGATTGTTCATTTTAATAAGTGATACTGTGGCACACATATGATTGTTTTGGTATGTTATTTGTTGTCTTGGGTAAGAAGTAGGACTGTTACTTACTTACCTATACCCCTTGCATTTGTTGAGATATTGTCATGACCTTCGTGTCACCATTTTTATGACATTTTTTATATCATATAGTTATCTCTATAGACACGCCATGTTGTGATGATATCCATACGTCGCGCCCTATATTCCGCCATGGTGGGGTGTGACACCTTGTACCCCTCAAGCTCTTTGGTCTTTTGAAGAAGCTCAACCCTATTACTTTCAAGGGTCTCATTAGATTTAATTAGAGCGGCTTTGCATTCTTCAAAGTTTTGAGTGAGCGCTGCGTTTTCCTTCTTTAAATGCTTTTGACTCTTTCTAGTTTCATTGACATCTTTTTGTAAACTAGCAATTAAATTAGCAAGCGCGACACGCTCCTCATCATCATACTCATTTGCATGTTGATCATCCTCAAACTCATTATTACACATGTCTAATGAATCGGGTGTGGTATTGCTATCAACCGTTTCCATCATGCACGTGTCATTAATGGCAGTTGGTAGATCACTATGCTCAGGAATATCACCAAACACATTATATTCATCAATAGTGTGTACCTTATCGATTGGCTCGGTGTCAAAGATAGGGCCATTGTCATCTTCAGTGACTTTGAGAACTTCTTCAACCTTTGCCATGTACGAGTAATGTGCATCGAGCTCTTGATCAGAATCTTCATCATCAGTATCATCAAGCATTGCTCCTTCCTCAGCTGACAATTTAACCCCTGCTTCCATTTTCTTGCATAACAACATATTTTCCTTGTGATGGCTGGAGTCTCTAACCCTTTTCGGCTTCCTGCATTCCTTTGCCATATGCCCATAACCTTGGCAATTAAAACATTGAATCACACTATGCTGAACCACTTGACTTCCAACCGTTTCCCTATTCCCAGTAGCAGCAGCAATCCTCTGAGTATCATACTTGGCAGTTTTTCGATCATATCTTGCAGAACCCTCAACATGTGTTGGATTATGTCTATCATACCTAGAAGGACTTTCACCACGTCGACGTATGTCATACCTTGGAGGACTCTCAACATATCGGTTCTTGGTGTTAGATGATGTACGAAGATTGTTATTGGTGGGTTTGTAGATTTTCTTGTAAGTCTTCATTATGAAAGCAATTTGTTGTTTCATCTCTCGGTTCTTTTGAGCTTGGTCTTCATCACTATCTTCTTCAGATGAGGACTCAGATGGTGATGATGGTGCTCTTGGCACTTTACCTCGAGATCTTGTGGATAATGAAGACTTAGATGATGTGGAAGATCATGGTGAAGATGATGTAGTGGAATATGACTTAGGAGCACGAGAGTTATGACCTTGAACATGTTGAGTTGTAGTCACTAAAGCAAGTGGATTAGTCGTCTTGGCAACACGTTCAACTCGAATCTCATTGGCTTCATTCTGAAATTGCTTCAAGATGTCAAAGAGTCGATGATATGAGACCTCGTCTAACCTTTCTTGTTGTTTCACCAAAGTGACGAACCGTGTCCACTCGGGTTGAAGTTGTTGAAGAAATTGGACATTGACTTGCATGGTGGAGACTTGCAGATTATTTCTTGTCATGTCATTCATCATCTTATAAAACCTGGAGTAGTAAGAGTCAATTGATTCTCCATCCCTTGAAGTAAACTTGCCAAAATTCCAAAACAAGTTTGTTTTGACATCTAGTTTGTTGAGTGATTCTCCTTGTTGCAAGCGTTCAATAGCAGTCCACATTTCATGTGCTGTAGGGCATGCATCAACCGTGGAATAAATGTCATCTCCAATCCCACTTAGAACGATATTGATGGCTTCCTTCTCCGCATCATGCCAAGCACAATTTTCAGGTGTGAGATCGGCTCTTGTTTCATCACGTTAACTTGCAGGTACCAGATCAGTAGTATCTGTGGCAGCTCTTGGAGGAATTGAGATTTTCTTGAATACATATGGTCCATGAGTAATAAATTTTCTCAAGGCATCACCATTGGGTCTTGTATCAAGATATCGTATGAAACGTGATTGCCATTGAGCATACCTACCAGACACAAGCATTGGTGGTCTCTCTTTATTACCCGCCACCATTATATTGTTGTTAGTGACACGATATTCTTGAGTAGAATCCATCTCAAAGTTGATGTGAAGTGAATAGGATCTTAAGTAGATGAAATTGTGAAAAGATTGTGGTTAAAACTTGAAGAAATTGTGAAAAAACTTTATCCGAAAAAACAAGTACTTATCCGGAATATTACCAAGCAGTTATCTTGAATATTATATTTTACTTATCCGGAAAAATTTAAAGCGAAGCTTATCCGGAATATTTCAACGTTGTCTTATCCGGAATGTTTGATGTTCTTCTTATCCGGAATAAATGTTCTCTCTCTTATCCGGAATAGTGGTTCTTCGACTTATCCGGAATAATACAAAACTACCGTATCCGGAATAAACTGTTTATCCGGAATGTTGATTTCCTTCTTTATCCGGAATAAGTCTCCTTTGGCTTATCCGGAATGAACCTTTATCCGGAATAATTGTTTTTCTACTTATCCAGAATAAGTATACCGTGCTTATCCGGAATACTTTATGGTTCGCTTATCCGGAATCCACAGCAACACGTGCTTATCCGGAATCTTCTCGAGTTACTTATCCGGAATCCTGAAAAACGTGCTTATCCGGAATAAACTATCTGTTGCTTATCCGGAATAAATCAAGTCACCCTTATCCGCAATATTTGCCAAGCTGCTTGTCCGGAATGGAGTCCGAGAGATTATCCGGAATACTCAGGTGAAGCTTATCCGGAATCTGGAAGACAATCATGTTATCCGGAAAGAACTAATGCTGCTTATCCTGAAAAACTTAAAAACGTTCTGTTATCTGGAATCAACAAACCCTAATATTCCGGATAACGAGACAATCTTGCTTATTCGGAATATTCACAAACAACTCACAATCCGGAATGTTAAAACCCTTATATTCCGGATATTTAAACCCAAACAGAAACTTTTCAAAGAACGTGATTTTGAGTAACTATTTTCAAGCGTAAACCAAAACTCCTATAATCCGGATGATTAAAGTTAATTTCGAATCAAGAAAATGATAAGCACAACAAAAACTTTTTGAGACGAAATGATTCAAAGGAGAAAATCACACGTATCAAAATATGAAACACCACAAACTAAACACGAATCTACCCCATGGCGATTGATACCAAATGTTTTGTTGAATGTGCCAGTGGATTCACGTAAGTCGAACAAGACTTTTGAGAGGTGCTGAAAAGAATCTTGAAGTACTCTAAAACCTTCCATGGCATTATCAAGAAACATATCTGTTGTTGTAGTCGTTCCATTTCGAGGTCTTTCACGTCTGAACTTTCAGTAACCGCATTACTCGTTGTCATGATGATCGTCTCTCTCTGTTGATAAAGTGACTTTGGATCTTAAGTAGATGTTGTTGTGAATAGATTGTGGTTGAAACTTCAAGGATTGTTGTGAAAACCCCAAACAATGGCTTCGTAAGAAACCAAAAATCCTTAAGCAAAAAATCACACGACGTCTTTTGAAAATTTATACGAAATACCCTTATCCGGAATCCAAAAATGTTCTTATCCGGAAAACGTGATGTGTCTCTTATCCGGAAAGCGTGAAAGAGACCTTATCCGGAAAGTGGTTTCGTTGGCTTATCCGGAAAACACGTTTGATGGCTTATCCGGGAAACACCTTGGTATGCTTATCCCGAATAATACTTCTAATACTTATCTGGAAACGACTTTGGTGACTTATCCGGAAAACGAATTCGTACGCTTATCCGGAAAACCTCTAATGCTTCTTATCCGGAAAAACCTCGTCTATGCTTATCCGGAAAACGCTATTTGTTTCTTATCCGAAAAACAACTTAAATCTCTTATCCGGAAAACAATTGCGAGTGATTATCCGGAAAAAAAACGTATACCTCTTGTCCGGAAAACAAATTATGCTTCTTATCCGGAAAACAACTTATGTTGCTTATCCGGAACGAAATCTGGTTCTTATCCGGAAAATAAAATAGGCTACTTATCCGGAAAAACTCGTCTACTTCTTATCCGGAAAACACTTTCCCACTACTTATCCGGAAAACACTTTTCGTAGGCTTATCCGGAAAACACTTTTTGGTCTGTTATCCGGAAAACGAAATTGAACTCTTATCCGGAAAACGATTCTTACCTCTTATCCGGAATACCCCTGAAACTTCTTATCCGAAAAACAAGGGATTGTGTTTTCTTATCCGGAAAGATGGCTGATTTTTTTTGGTGATTTTCTTGGATCCGAATGTTAAATCTTCTAAAACACCCACTAATCAATCCAAAACTACTACCTTTTTGATGAAAAATACCAACAATAAGATCACAAATCCCTACCACAACTGTCACACCCCACCATGGCGGAATATGGGGCGCGACGTATAGATATCATCACAACATGGCGTGTCTATAGATATAACTATATGAAATACGAAATGTCATAAAATGGTGACACAAAAGTCATGACAATATCTCAACAAATGCAGGAGTCTAAGTAAGTAGGTAACAGTCCTACCACTTACCCAAGACAAACAATAAACATAAACCAATCAAACATATAGGTAAACTAAGAAGGAACGGGGATCTCCTTCTATATGCAATCCTAAGGCATCCGAGTCTAGCCACTTCTATCCTCACGCTTAACCACATTCACACCTGAAAGAGACACTAAAACACGTCAACATAATGTTGGTGAGATTCATAGGTTTAGACTCCAATGCTAAATCAGTTTTAAGCTGTGAATAACAACCATCAACACAATAACATATGGACAATGCGCTACAATTATGTATTAACAACTAGCATTCAAGTTCAATCAATCATCACAATTCCAAGGCATCACGCCTTGCCAACAACCACAATTACCAAGGCATCACGCCTTACCAACAACCATAATTTCCAAGGCATCACGCCTTACCAAAAACCATAATTTCCAAGGCATCACGCCTTACCAACAACCATAATTTCCAAGTCATCACGCCTTACCAACAACCATGGTACCATAGGCGCCCATACACCTATGTACCTTTCCCATCCAAATAATACACGAACAAGAATCACATAGCAGTTAATCACATAATGTACACACAAGTCCATCTCAAACCTTAAAAACATTCACAACATCAATTTATAAACAACATAACACAGTGTCTCTTCCATCCCATCTGGAAGTCAAAATCAATAGTAAACATGGGACTATGAAACTCACCTGATTGCTTCTTCACAAGTCCTCGCACTAGCAACAAGCTAACAAACCAAAAACACGCAATCAATACATGATCCAATCACTAAGATGGCTCATCAACCTATGATGGACATCTAGCCTATTACCATATAAATACCTCATTGATAAGCTCTAATCACCCCATTACCCTTCCCTAACAAGTCCTTAACTTGGTTAAGTTTAATAACTATCCCGTTCATATTTTACACAAAACAGTCCCAATTTTAGGTCTCCAAACTTTTAGTCAAACGTCCACTTAAACATACCCATGGTTTCTGTAAAAGGAATATTCATACCTCTACATATGTTACCTAACAATTACCACTTGCCCTAACCTTAAAGATACTGTTAAAGCCCCGATATATATATATATACTTTTGTCATTCCAGATTTCCTGATTTTAAACATACTAAAAGTTTGTTACAATTAAGGGGTCTTACCCTAAACCACAACCTTAGCCCAAGTGCAGATACTTACTAAAATATATAAACCATCTCTCATGTTCGTGAGAAGATCCCAATGCAACCCTACGTACCCCAAACAACCCAAAACTTAAAAAGAAAACAGGCTGACTTCAAAACTGTTTTGACCTCTGACTGTTGTAACCTTTTTTTGACCCACTTCCCTACCTTCAATTTAGTTATCGTTTCTTGCATTGGAAAGCCACTTCAATTACCTTTTCAGGGATACTTGGATCGCAAAATAAGAGTTTAGATAACTCCCGATATGATCAAAATAATTGACTCAAAATTCTGCCCAGTTTTTAAAAACGGGTTTAACAAAATCAACCTCATTAATTAACCCTAATCCCTCTAATTACAAGCCCTAATTTATGTAATCAATATAACACCATTAATATAACATTAATTTACTGTTTTTAAATTAAACCCTAACCTAAATCCATCATAAGAGGATTAAGACATCATTAAAATAATTAAATTGAAAAGGAATTAAAAACTTTACCTTTGATTTATGAAAACTCCAAAAAAAATTATGAAGAACCCTAATTTTGTGGGAACTCACGAATTTTCTTTGTCCCAGGAGAAAAATAATGAATTTTGTTTTTAATAAATACATTATATAGGGTGTGGTAACCCATTCCTAGCCCAACCCAAAAACCCCTTTCATTTTTCTTGTTTTTTTTCCTTTTTTTCTTTCTTCCTTGCGTCCAAACCGACCCAACACCCCTTAAAATTCGTTTTTTTTTCTTTTTATTATATATTATTAAGTTATTAATAATACCTGAATTTTCCCTAATTTATTTCAGCTCCTAAAGCCCCCAAAACCTCAAAACCGTAAAACTAGTCAGCTTTTACGCGTTTTACCGTAAAAGACGTAAATATACAATTTTATAAAAAATCTCAGATTTTGAAATAAACTTTATAACTAAGTCCTAAATGACTTAAAACCATCCCGAAAAATATCCATATGACTAATTACCTCTTCCGAGACCTCTAAATTCTAAACCGTAAATCGTAAAAATACGATTTTCTATAATACATATACGTATACGTAAAACCACTAAATAACACCATCTCACTTCATAGTCACTACCATGTGAACTCATGAACACGAAATCATCACACATCGTTTAACACTGGAAAGATTTCCACTCATCATTTTGAATACTAAGTAGTATCACTCTGAGTGTTCTAGCAATATCACAACGATATAGCGTAGGACTCTTTTTATCTTCATCCGTGTGTCCTAACGAGATTTGATTGATCTCTTGGCTCTAGACTCGATTTGTGCACTTTTAGTAGTCGAAGGCTGGAGCAGATGCCACCTATTCAATATCAACTATCTCGGAGTGAGAAAGTCAGTCGTGTTGATCTCCGTGACAATAAAACAAACTTCTTTTGAGAGAAGCCTGAGTAGCTAGGAAAGGGTTGTGCTTCACATCACTGGGTCCATGATGAGTTTGTCTTCATGATGAGTTGACCCGGTTTCTGCCTAAGTTGTATGGAGGGCTTCTTTCTTTAGACCCTTTATCCTTACATTTATTTTTCATTCTTCAACCCCTTCAATGCTTACCAGGACATCATTACTAACACCTTGTTGTGATTGTTCCAGTGCTAGCATCAGTACTTAGTCGGCATTCTGCTACGTTCACATTCTACTCCATCTTTCCTAAGGACTTCTAATAATTTATTGGATTGTCCCTGGGAAGATCCCTCCGGTTTTGGTTAGATCATAGGACTTAAACCTAACCACCCTTTTGACACCAATAACGTCATGAATTAAAGATGTTGTGGGTATTTGATCGTAACCATGAGTGCTTGAGTCTTTAGATCACATTTTAATCACATTTTCTCCCCCTATCTGTAATATATAAAATATTACAATATAAACTTATGACCGAACATTCTTGTTTGACTCAATATTTTGAGGCTAACACACAATGTTGTGTGCATTGTTAGAAATTTTTTTTGCGTCTGCTTTTATGTTTGTAAAATCGATTATTATTGTTGTTACTACGAAACCAGCATATGCTTGTTGAAGGAATTTTAGAGTGATGTGTCCTTTTATTCGAAACCATGGTTTCTGGCCTTTTAGCCTACGCGGGTTGAGCCCATTGTCAACATAGACTATAATCAGACCAATTAATATTTGGACTTCCAAGACCTCTTACATTTTAGTTACAAGTGTTTTTTGTCCAACTGTGGTTATAGACACAACATGTCCTTGGCGATTTGATTCATATAACTATACTAGGAAAATTAGTTTGGTTACACTTCTTTACCATTTTTAGGATTATGTTGTATTACGTTGATATATTTTGGTGTATCGTGAACGTTGTCTCATGATTTACCTTGACACGTGGCAGGTTCTTTTCTCGTGGATGCGTCATCCACGGATTTTTTCGCATCCATTATCAAGTCATCAGAATTCTTGGTGACACGTTTCTCAAGGAATTTTCAGAGTGTTGAAACCTGACGTCAAAGAGACGGTAAAACATCTGAATTCTTGGTGACAAGTTACTGTGTTTTCCTGTTTTCCTTAGATATCCATGTGCAAAGATATCAGAAAGTTGAATCTACTAAAATCTGCTCATTTGTATGTAGATACATTAGAGTTAGAGTACTCGAATTATGCCACATACGTAATGACCCATATGGATATGGAAGCGCAACATATTCGAGTTACTATAGTAGCTATCAGCAGCAACCAAAACAAATATACACTCAGCAACAGCCGAATCCCTCTTACACTCAGCAGCAGTCGAATCCATCATATACTCAGCAGCAGCCTAGTCAATCATACCCTCAGCAGCAAACAAATAAATCATACGCTCAACAACAACCTACTCAAATGTATGTTCAACCAGCAGGAGCCTAACAAAGCACAAGTGCTTCTCATCAGCCTATTTCCTCATTACAGAATACAGGGTCCTTTGTTGGGCCTGCCAGTTACACAACCACTTATTACAATCTTAGTGATTATCAGACATCCGGTGGTTATTCAACTACAAGTTATAATAGTCAGACGAACACATGGAATCAAGGAAGCTATTCAAGTTATGATAATCAGTATCCAAACTACACTGCAGAATCCAATGGTTCTTATATTGCTCAAAGTGCCCTTGCACCACCTGTAAAATATCAAAAAGATTATAGACAATGGACATATTATTTAGTCTAACATAAGTCACTTGTGCTCCTGGTACAGAAAATGTAGCATCTACCGGTGCATCCAATGTAATGTCTCTTCTTCCTGCCGCTCCCAATGGGTATTCTACTTCTACCAGTTAGCAACATGTGGCAACTACTGCTCCATCAACTTGGAGGCCAGAATCTAACATACCTGAGTTATCCTAAGTGCAGGTTTGGGGATTGCTTTTTCTGTATTTTATTGCTTACTTATACTTAATGGCTATTTGGAAGATAATTTTGCTGCATATGCTCTAAATTTTTCTTTGCTAAATATTTCCATGGTATATGTAAAAGTTTTAACTCTGCCTGGGGTAAGTATACTCGGCCGGTCCCAAGCCCGGATAAAAAAAAGAGGAGGGTTGAAGGAGGTATAATACCTCTGGCTAAAAACTTGTATATGCTTGAATGTTATATTATGATATCCTTTATTTGTTTAAGCAAATTCTTGTTAATAATGTTTTCGGGCATTAGTTCAAAACTTTTTTCGGGCATCAGTTTAAAACTTTTTTCGGGCATCAGTTCAAAAATTTTTCGGGCATTACGGTATCCGCAGCAATAGTCACATTCACATTCTATGCGGAATGCCCTTTCGGTGGTTAAGATGGTGGAGATACTAGTATCATGTCTGTGGTAATGCTAAGAAACAAGGTATGATTAGGCGTAATTATTTAGTGCATCTTTAGAAATCCGACATCCGTTTGTTTATATAGTGCATTTGTTTAAATAATATGTTATAGCATTTATTTGTCTGAATAAGTGCATGGAGATAAATATCGAGCGACTATTGTAGATGATAAGATAATAAGGAATTCACATCGTTTTTGTTATATTAGAGCATTGATGTTGTGTTTTTACCCCTTTAGGAAAAGGAAGGTAAAATAGTGGTAAGTATTAACGAGCGGTTTAGGAAAACCACAAGTTATGACCCTTGATGGGGATCGTTCTCTCGAGGAGGCTAGTGCGTTGTGTAATGAATGATTGAATTTTGTTTTTGATTATTAACTAGAAGAAGAGAAAAGAAAATGATGAAGACGAAAAAAATAGAAAAATAAGGCGAAAACACTACTAGAAAGTTACGACGTAGAACGTAAAAAAAAGTGCAAAATTTAAAATTTTAATCTAAAAATTCCTAAAAATTACTAAAAATCCAAAATAATATTCTAAGAGTTTACCAAAAATCCAAACTTGCCAAAACCTTTTAATTAATTTAATAATGACTTTTTAATGCTAATTAAAGCCCTAAAAATCACTTTTAAATATTAAAAAGCCCTAAACAAGATTTAATAGTTTGTAAACCTCAAAAATGACCTAATTAAACTAAAAACTATTTTTAAAAATTTTAAAACCAAATTAAACTATTTTTAAACTCCTAAAAACTATTAAAATCTATTAAATCTTAAATTAATTCTAAAAATAAATTGAAAAGCCTAAAAATTAATTGGAAAGTGGGAAAAGTCCTAATTAATGATAAAGAACCTAGGAAAAATGAAAAAGAAATAAAAATAAAACTTTGACTTTTTATGATTAAAATAATATTAAAATAATCCAAAAAATTAAAAGTTCTCCAATAAATTCTAAAAAATTCTCAAAAATCCTAAATATTCTAACTAAGAAGAAAATGTAAATTAAAGCTCCTAAAACCTTTTAGTTAATTTTATATTAATTTTTAAAGTTGTCTAAAAACCCTAAAATCAAATAAAATTAAAAATTAAAGTTTTTGAAAACTTTTTGATATGTAAACCTCAAAAATATAAATAAAAACCTAAAAACTATTTTTTCCTAATTAAAAACTACTTTTAACTATTTTTTAATCAATTAATAAAAAACGTCTAATAAAAAATGCATAAAAAATAATTAACTAAAGGGAAAAATATGAAAATGAGCTAGAAAAATCTTAAATACTAACTCTAATCTAGGAAAAATAAAAACAAGCAAAAACAATAAGCCAATAAGCCAGGAATGGCTTATTAAGTCACGGCTTATATAGAAAAATCAAAAGAAGAAAGGGGTTAAGTAACTTTTGAAATGAAAAGGAAACATAAGAAGCTATCTAGATCAACGGTACAACACGTTACTCCTCCAGCGAGAGGTCGCGTGTTCGAGCCCGTTGCGGGTATGCTTTTTATAAATTTTTTTTTTTTTTTAACTTTCCAAATCAATCAGTGACACCCTTTAAACCTTATAACACAATTCCAAAACAATATTTAACCAAGATTAAGTCCAAATAATGGGCAAAACGTGCCCAGTTCTTGTTGGTGACTGATGAGCACACAAGTGTTTTCACTTGTGTGCAATAGACCAAGAGGGCTTGGCTTGTGAGCTTTTTGGTGTTGTTCTTGGAATACAATGGCACCCCTACACTCTTTCTGAGTGTAGGGAGTCAAGATAAGCAGATAAACACACACTCAGCTTAAACAAAATCACAAAACAAGGCTAACTTAAGCAAATAAGAGTTGCTGAGGTAAAAAGATAGGCCTGGGGGTGTTCTTGTTAAGCTACAAGCACAACAATGATCTTCAAAGTCCAAATCTTTGCATACAACTACCCCAAGTGTCACACAATCAACATACAATCCTATATCACCCTAATACTTAACAGATTATAAGATTTGATGCTCAAATCTGCATCATATCAAGCAGAAAATGGTCATGCAGTTTTTTTTTGCTATCTTTTCCCCTTTTTTAACATGCACTTGCTTCAAAACTTGTTCCAAACTCACTACAAACTAACACCCTAACTATCTCAACCTATTTTACCAACTTTAACACGTTTTGGAAGCAAAATCCAAGATTTTTACCCTGCTAAATCCTGAATCCAAACACCACTTTAAAATCCTTTTTTCAACTTTTGCAAACAAATACACTTTAAAACTTACTCAATCTAATCCAAATAGCATCTAACATGCATACAAACTCAAAAGAACACAATTCAAACCAGAATTAACAACAATTATCAAATAATCATGCAAATCACATAAACCACATCTTTTCTGAAATTTCAAAAGGAATAAGAAATTTTACCTAAGAACCCTACATCCAGGGCTCTTTGTGGTTGCAATACCACCTCCTTATACACTGGGGTGTATGCAGAAACAATAATCAACAACAATCTTCAAACCTGCTAAGAAAAATCAAAAAGAAAAACACAAATATCCAATAATCTGTTTTCACTTTTTCTTTCTTAAAATATTACTTAACCTCTTTAAAACTTCAAACACGTTTTTAAATACTCTTCAAACTCACAAACCCACAATCCTTTTCCACTTTCACTTCAAAGAAATTTGGCTTATAAGATTTGAATCAAATTTGAAAACTTTTGAAAACTTGAAAACTCACACAAGTCTTTCACAAATTTAAATTGGAACTCAGAATTTAGCATAAACACAACACACAACTTTTCAAAAACATAAAAGGAATTACACTTGTCTTTTACAAATACCAAACTTTATTTCTTAAAAAAGTGATTACAAGTGATTAGCTAAAAATTCTGGAACCAAGGGGAATGAACAGGCTCATCCCCTTTAAATACAACTAAAAGACTATTCTAGAATGTGAAACCCTAGCTACTGAAATCTCCAAAGTGCCCTTGAAGATTTGACTGAAAATGGGTCAAAATCGTGCCCATGTGATCATGTACTGGATGCCAGCTCTTCTTTGTTGATCTTGGACGTTGGATGAACCTTGGGGACAAAGGAGTGGATCTCCCACGTTGAAATTGTCGGGTTTGGGGTTTTGGGTGAAAGTGACGCAGCAGGGGAGGTCCCTACTGCTCACATGGGTGTGTTGGTGGTGTGTTTAGGAGGTGGGTTTTGGTGACAACAAAGGTAATTAGTGATCTGGAGTGTTTAAGCCAAAAACCCTTTGATTTAGGGTTTAATTAATCTGGGTAGGGATTAGGGTTTATAGGTTAATTAGGGTTGTTTTAATCTGAAAAGGGGATTAACATTTTTAAATAAATGTTAAGGAGGGAAAAGAAAGGGGTTTGACTGGGGTGTTGACCAGTTTTAATAATAAAACCGGGTTGGTTAATGGGTAGGGTCGGTTTTGTGGGTGGGTGGTGGGTAAATGGGTGGGTAGGGCTGAGGTGGCATTGTCTGGTTGGTGGAAGGAGTTTGGTGGTTTGGCAGGTTGAGTCCCCAAGCTATTCACTTCTTTCCACTTTGTAATAAATACCCATCAGCGCCCAAGTTACCTTTAACAACTTTGGACAAGTTGTCAAAAGTGGCACATAAACTTTTAAAACTTTATCCAAGGGCTTCTTTTGTATTATCTTCAAATTACAGGGACTGATCTTGAACAATCTTCAAACATTAAGGATAATACTTGTACAATTGACATTTTGAGGGTCAAATGTGACAAGTTCTTCAAAGATGAGGGACCATTTTTGCCAATCTTCAATTCTTCAAGGATCATTTTGCAAAATCCAAACTTGGGCCCGGTTCATTATGCGACTTCGTTTCCCGTGTTCGTTTTTGATTGATTCTTGTGTTCTTTTGCCAATTCCTCAATATCCGTACCTAAAAATACACAAGTAACAAACACGAGCATATATTTGGCAGTTTTAATGATATTTAATGCATTTTAAGCCCAAAATGGACGATGAGACTATGTATAAAAGCAGTCTCATCAAGCATCGTGAGACAGATTAAGGCATCTAGTTGTTTGATTAGTGATGCATCAACATTAATGTTGTGGTATTTGTTAGAATGATTAAAACATCAATTAAGGTACCGGGAGTGTATAGTTAGTGCATCAAGTGACAAATTCAGGACATAAACTTTGTGTGATTAGAGCGTGAAATTAAAAACGGCACTGAGAGTTTATGATTAGAACACCCCATCGAATGTTAGCGCTTCAGGTGTGTATGATTAAAACATTGTGTGATACCTGGTCCTTGTTTCAAGTTTTATGCATATGTATTTTTCTTAGTGGATTGTTGTAAAAGAAAAAGGAGTACATGTCTACTTTTTATGTTATAAAAGAGATGAAGTACATGTATCAAGTTTGTTTAAATTCAAGCCGACCTTTTCTTGAATTTTAAACAGATCCATTTTATAATTGTCTAGTATTTTAAAGTTTTCCTTTGTTACCACTTATATGGTTTTCTGGTGTGTTCGAGATTGCTTATTATTAACTGATTTTTTCTTAAAAAGTATTGTGTGCCTACTTGTATACAAAGTTCTTGTATACTATAAGTATATAAGCATTTATTTACTGAAATAAGCAATCCCAAACCTGTCACATCGGGGATTTCATTAAGCATTAGAACATACCTACTAGCTTATTTGTAGCCATTTATTTATTTCATGTATCCGAAACGCAATAGTTTCTTACTACTATGTTGAATGCAGGATGATATAAGTCAATATGCTTCTGGGTCTAGGCACTCATCTCATCCAGCTAGCTGAAACACATTTGACAAAAATTCTAACCTATCTGAGTCTCAGTTTGTTCATCTTCACCGAAATATGGTTTCTCAGGGAATGTCGTCTGGTTCACATACCTACGCTTCAGCTCTTGGTGCATCTTTATCTAGAAGCAACCACCCCTGACCCTCAACTCATAGGCAGGTCAGCGAGTTGGAGGACAGCCGATTAACGGTCCTTCTGATCTAATAACCGTTTTTTCGAGTTTAAATCTCTCCACAAACGGAAAAGGTCACCAGTGAACTCATATATGAAAGGTGAAACTAATGCTGCAGTAGGCCCTCCTCGTGTTTCTGCTGTTGGAGGACAGCAGATTAATGGTCCTTCTGATCTAATAACCTATTTTTCGGATTTAAATCTCTCCAAAAATAAACAAGGGTCACCAGTAAACTCGTATATGATTGGTAAAACTAATGGTGGAGTAGGCCCTCCTCAGTACCAGAATCTTGATAGCCCAATTATTTTATTATGGCATCGATTTTATTATTTTATTACGGCATCGGGTTTATTATTTTATTATGGCATCGGGTTTATTATTTCATTACGACATCGGGTTTATTATTTTATTACGGCATAGGTTTTACTATTTTATTAGGGCATCGATTTTATTATCTTATTATGGCATCGGTTTTATATTTTATTAAGGCATCAGTTTTATATTTTTTGTATGTGCATTGAAAAGAAACGAATTTGCAGGTTTAGGGACTTTCAAAAGCTGTCAGCAGACATTTGTGGACATGCAGTTCATAATAACCGACTCCTATTGCTTGTTGTATTTCATGTATCCATGCTTTATAATCTTTACCATTTTATGTGCACATGTTCTTCAATAATGCACCATACATTGACTTTTTCTTTATATCCCCTTCGAGTTATTTTTATATGATAAAAGGAGTTATCATGTATTCAAAATAACAACTAATACATTATGATAAATTTTGGCCAGTGATGTGTGTGGGTAACTGAACCTATTGTGTATGTACGGTGAAAAGAAAAGAATTTGCAGGTGTTGTAGAGTTGCAAATGTGTATGAATTAGCCTAGGGTGTGATAGAAGTAGTGGATATTTGTCACACTCCCAAAATATCAGAGTATAATGGCAACAAGGGAGTGGTGACGTCATGATTATCATACACACACAGTTACAAAGAACGACCTCTAAATGAGACGTTCGGAAAATTGATCACTTGTACTTGATAAAATAAATAGTTTTAACATAGTGCGGAAGCATAAAACTGGTCACAGATACAAAAACATAGTTTCCAAATAGTACAAATGATCTTTAATTTCAATAGAAATGACGGCAGTGCATGAGACCTCACATAGCATCTTCCTTCTTAATACCTGAGAAAACATTGCTAAAGCGTCAACATAAAGTTGGTGAGTTCATAGGTTTAGTTAATTTGAAGTGTTTAATGAACCACAAGATTTTCCCAAACGTGATGACAATATAACAAATACAAAGTCATCATAAAAGCATTTATTACAGTCTAAGCTCGTGACACCGAATCGTTAACAACACCGGCAGTATAATCATATAAATGTAGCCCAACTGGATGCCTAAACCCACGACATCCTATCTCAGACTCAAATGAAACTGTGCCCGCTTGTCCCTTGTTGGACCAAGACGGACAGGAGCGTCAACCTCGATAGATCTATCCATAACATTCGCGCTTACACAAAGTAATTAACGGTTCACGATTCACGGGCCAAAGCAACTGGGTTTTTAGTGGGACTTAGACTAGTATATAAATCAGTAAATGCACTTGTGTTCATACGTTAAATCAAGCAATGTCTCACCCCAAAAAGCAGTAAAAGCAGTTAAAAGCGTGGCTATAAACTCACCTCGTAACTAAGCAAAGTGATGAGATTACACGGTAGCTCGAGAATACGATCACGTTATCCAAAACCTAATTAAGTATATCGACCGTGTCACGACACTTATAATTTCACCAATAAAAATGTATGCGATCCTAGTTGTGCTTGACGGTATATTTTGTTTACGGAAAAACGCGACGATTAAAACTTGGTTATTTATTAAACGGGCTTTTGGGCTATAAAATACATTTTAAATAATAAAATCGGATGGGCTTTATAATTTCAAAACTTGTGTGGGCTTTAAACAACTCGGCTGTCCAAACAGCCCAACCACCCAAAGAAAAGATAATGGGCTCGGCCCATGTCTATTTACCCAACCCGTCCCAATCCAGGCGATACAAACAAGAAAAGGGGTCATATATTCATTTATACTTCCCAAAACTCACAGTCACAATCTCTCTCTCGAAAATCACTCCCCACCGTCTCTCTCATCTCTCTCTTTTCTGGTTACTACTTGTTCTTTATCAATACCCAGCCAAGATTAATATAACCCGATTATTGTACATCTAACAGGAGGTTTCTTGATCACTATTTTCATGAGATGGGGTGTTTATTCCCACATCATCTCTAATCCGATTCATTGTTGATTCCAGGGGTGGTTCTTGTTATGGTTGATGATGAATCATCCAAAAAGATAAGTTTTACATCCTTTCCTTCTAATTAAATGGTTTAAACTGATTTTTGTTTTATACATTCGAAAATAAAAAGGGATTCATTAGTTTGAAAATCATTTGATTTAATTAAGAATATGTCATGAGGTTCTCGAATAAGCTATAAATAACTTAGGGTTTTCGAAATATTGGGGGTTTTCTAAATCCATGGGTTTCTTTCTAATTAACTAGTGTTTTCATAAATATCTTAATGTTAATTATTGAATTAAAATGTGTTTTCGAAAATTAGGGTTTTGAATAATTAGGGGTTTTGATAAATCTGATGTTTAATAATAATTAATTAGTGTTTTCTATCATAAAAACTTGTCAATTTCATCAAATAATCCGATTTGTAAAATTAGGGTTTCGGAAATATTGGGGTTTTCTTTAATCTTGGGTTTTATAACAATTAACCAATGTTTTTAAACATATATTGATATTAATTACTAATTAAAAATGAATTTCAAAAATTAGGGTTTATATAATTTGGGGGTTTTTATACACGCGAGTTTAATTAAGATTAATTAGCCTTTTTGTGAAATGAATTGTGTTAATTTTATGTTATGACTGATTTTAGAACAATTAGGGTTTCGTCAGGTTTGGGTTTGATTCGAATGGTGTTTGTTTGCTACTGTTAATATTTCTAATCAATGACAACAAAATGTAAAAAGGGGGTCTCGGCAGAATTAAGTCATTCGAGTGGGGGTTTTTGTTTGATACTGTTATTAACTGTATTAATCTAAAAATAAATAAGTAAGTAAATATGGTCAATAATAAAAACGCATAAAATGGTAAAAAGAACATGTCTGGATTCGACAGAAAAAATGGGGGGTTCGGGTCATGGGTCCAAATTGATAGCACAATACAAATATTATTACATTTTATTGTTTAAGCCGAATAGTTTTTAAAAAAAGACTAATTAGTTTGTTTTATTTCGCAGGTTGTTTTAAAATGACGAGCACAACTAGACGTATGCAGAAAATAAAAGGAAGGTGGGTAAAAGACTCACAATGAGAGTTTTGTTTCGGCTTGGTGGTTTCGAACAAGAAAGGAATGGCTCGGCTGGTTCAAGGCCTTGTCACTACTCTTTATATTTTTACCTAGGACTTGTAATTAAAACTGCTTGGATGAAAGCAGGAACAGACTTGTAATACTTGGATTGTGGATGTGTTTTGTTTTGTGTTTGGACTGTGAACAATTGTGATAGTATTTATCTTGTAATAATTATATTAGGGTTAGTCTAAATCTGGAATTGGTATGCTTGTGAGGTACCCATTTTGGGTAAACTAGGCATGTGTGCTGGACTCTTATGGTGAGTGGGAAAGCATAAAATATTCAGCTTGACTTGGTTTGACTGAGATGAACAAATTTGAAAATCTGAATAAAACGTTTACCAAGTTTGATTTGTATTCACTGTTTGTGTTAAATTGCTTGCATCAATCGGCCCAGCAAGGGTTTATCAAAATGACATAGTTTTAGACGCGTATACTTAACAACGTGAACAACTTGATACAATCTCAACTCACAACTTAAGTAAGGACGGATTCGTGTATTCTCGAAGGTTTAGCAAACATTCATAACCGGCGCAAACCGTTAATACATAAAACGTTCAATAACGAACACGTCTCTATTACAATAGTAGGACGCGAAAATTCGAGTTGTTACATTCGCTCTCCCTAAAGAGGGCTTTGTCCGCAAAGCTAAACAAATGATACATTTATGTCGACACCACATTGGTAAACAATAAGGATACTTCATAAATATGAGATAACTTCTCAATTCGTTAAATCCACAAGGTTCAAAGCTCACATTAAATCAATACATGGAGAAATAAAGATGAAAAATTTGACGGATGTCACAGTATTCCCATGTTTTAGAGATTTCGTCACGAAATCAAGACGTTGTTGTAGTAGGGTGATTAGCGAAAAGATGAGGATACTTGCCCTTGAATTGGTCTTCACGTTCCCATGTGTATTCTGGACCTCTACGTGCATTCCAACGGATTTTTACGATAGGTATACGACTTTGCTTGAGCTGTTTGACCTGACGGTCCATGACCTCCACCGGTTCTTCTACGAAGTTGAGTTTGTCGTCGAGTTGGATCTCTTCTAAATGAATAACGAGTGTCTCGTCGGCTAAGCATTTCTTTAGATTGCAAATGTGGAACACATTATGCACTCGGCTAAGTTCTTGAGGTAACTCCAAACGATAGGCCACGGGGCCAATCCTCTGTATAATCATGAATGGTCCAATGTAACGAGGATTCAACTTTCCACGTTTTCCAAAGCAAATCACACCCTTCCAAGGTGAGACCTTCAACATGACTCTATCGCCAACCTCAAACTCAAGGGGTTTGCGTCTCATGTCAGCAAAACTCTTTTGTCGATCTCTTGCGGCTTGCATACGGCTCTTTATCTTAAAGATCTTCTCAGTAGTCTCATGTATGATCTCGGGTCCAGTGAGTTGGGCCTCACCAACTTCTGCCCAACACACGGGTGAGCGACACTTGCTACCATACAACGCTTCGAACGGTGCTGCTTTAATGCTAGTGTGATAACTATTGTTGTATGAGAGTTCCACCAGAGGCAGGTGCCTATCCCATCTATTTCCAAAGTCGATCACACAAGCTCTCAGCATATCTTCTAGGTGATACGCAGTGCTCATATCCAACTGCGTTCCCAACGCTTTCTGCAGCGATTTCCAAAACTGTGAAGTAAATCGGCTATCTCGGTCAGAGATTATAGACACAGGCACACCATGCCTCGTGACTACTTCCTCTGATAGGTGTGAAAACACCCATCCTTTTTACCACTTAATTACAGTAATAACCGAGCCAAAACGTGTATTTTATGTCATTTATGTCGGAATTATGTGTGGTTTGTGTTTTTGTTGTAATTTAGGACGAAAAGGTGAAAAGTGGAGAAAACACGGCATTCACGGGCTTTTATCGAAGAAAGAGACGAAAGATGAAGTCGAAAGATCAAGAGTGGAAAAAGAACGGAAGTCCAAGACCAATTCTGAAGATTTATCGAAGAAAAAAAGTCAAAGGACGGAAGTTTACTAAAAAGCCGAAGAACTCGAGTCTTATTTATAAAGAAAAATCAAGACGAGTTAAAGAAATCCCAAGACAAAGTCCAAGATTAACAAAAGATAAAGAAGAAAATGACTTAAGTGTGCAATTAAGGAAAAGAGGAAAGAGGGGAGGAAGCTTCCTTCCACTAACCACCTCCTCCCCTATATATAGTTTAGATCTTTTCATTTTGTAGTTGTTGGGTGGTTTGACAAACCACCACTTCCACCATTTTTATTTCTTGTTAATTACTTTCTTGCTTTTTAATTTCATGTTATGCACTTTTAATTCAAGTAAGTCTTTTAATTTTTGAATCTTTTCTTTTAATCAAGTTCTTATTTTTAATCATCTTCTTCTACTTTTCTTATCTTGCTTATCTTTGATTTATGTTCATCTTTGATCTTATTTTCATCTTAATGCTTATTTGATTTAAAGGTTTCTTAAAAAGTTCATCTTTTTAAAAGTTTGATTTGAAAGTTTGCTTATTTTTAGTTTGATAAGTTGTTATTCATGCTTATTAAGTCAATTTCAATTTAGATTCGTGCAAGTTTTAGTTTGAGTTTATTAACCATAGCTTATTGCTTTTGCTTAATTTTCGGATCAAAAAGTTAGATCGGAAAGGGTAAACCCCTTTCCAATCACGTATTCCAATCACCTTGATTGGAAAAGGGTTTAGCATTCCAATCAACATTTCAATCAGCATTCCAATCAACATTCCAATCAACATTCCAATCAGCATTCCAATCAACATTCCAATCAGCATTCCAATCAACATTCCAATCAGCATTCCAATCAACATTCCAATCAGCATTCCAATCAACATTCCAATCAGCATTCCAATCAGCATTACAATCAACATTCCAATCAGCATTCCAATCAGCATTCCAATCAACATTCCAATCAGCATTCCAATCAACATTCCAATCAGCATTCCAATCAACATTCCAATCAACATTCCAATCAGCATTCCAATCAACATTCCAATCAGCATTCCTATCAGCTTCATTATTTGCACTTTCCGATTAGAGTTGATTTTAGTTTTAATTTTACGTCATTTAATTTCACGTCATTTACTTTTAACGTTATAAATATTGCACCGTTTACGTTTCAACTAGTTTTAGTTTTAATTTCCCGTCCTTTATTATTAAGTCTTGCACATTTATTTTACCAAATCCAAAAATATTTGTTTCACCAAGAACAACTAATCTCACACAATTAACCAGAAATCAATTCGATTAGACACCGAGAAAACGAACTCTTTCAACTAGTAAAATCATTTTATTAAAATGGCGCCGCTGCCGGCTCTTTTCGTGAAGATTAACGGTTTTTTGTGAGAGACGCGTTGGCTTTTGGGATCCGTTCACTTGTGAACGTTATTTTTACGAGTCAAAAATTTTCAAAAAAAAAAAAAAATCCAGAAACATTTGAAAAATCTTAAAAAGCATTTATTTTTCAAAGTTTTGCACCAAAAATATTCTTCTTGCTTATCTATCTTTCTTTATGGATTTTTATGTCCATTGCATCGGGTGTGGGAGACGATTGTACAGGAACGACTCTTGTCAATGGTGTACATGTGAGCGGTGCGGAAACGATATCGACAACACACAATTCGGATTTTGTCCCTTGTGCAACTCGACTAATTCATTCTTTTTGAACCCACATCCTGTTCCCCCGTGCATCTATTGTGGAAGTGATTCTCATTGGCATGTTTCGTGCCCAGTTCGATACCCGTATGGTCACGGGCAAGAACCGGGGTACAATTATGACAATGAAAATAGCTATCCACATGACGCACCCAGTCTTTTTCCTCACCCGTTTTGCAACAACTATGGGGGTCCTCACGAAAGTTTTCACTGTCCTACGGGGGATCACAATTACTATAATTATACCCCTTCTAGTTTTGACCAACCCCTGCAATACCCAATTGATCATCAGCCTCGTCACGGGATGAGTTACCAAGAACCAATTGATGATCTTGCTACAGCCCTTCAAGAACAAAGAAACGATCTTGCTGCAGCTTTTCAAGAACAAAGCAAAGAGCTTTTACACACGCTGCAAACTTATATGGAGTCATTTTTACAGCAACGAGATCAGACGAGTACTCATATCCCTGAGCTTATTATTGGCCCTTTAGGTAATGAGGAGAGCGATGACGATATTGAGGTTATTTTCGACGAGGAGGAATTTCTAAAGCAAAGTAAGACTTCTTCCCTTCCTCCTTCGTCTATTGCTATCACATCCGAGGAGCCCGTTGGCTCTCTCATCATGGAGGATGAGCATATTGACGTTATCTCGGCAACTGAATCGGACAAATTCCTAAAGTCTCGTGTCGAGGAACTTGTCGTCATCCCAAGTGAGCCCGCAGGTATTCCGGAAAATCTGTGTGATGTGCCGACTTTTGCGGAGCTTAAGGACGAGGTCGATTTGACAGTCATTGATCACATAATCACAAATCCACAAGCGCTAATTGATTTTCCCAACAAGAGTTCAACATGTGGTGCGTATGATGATTTCGTCTTCGAGCCCGAGACTGCGGAAATTATCGACCGAGAGCTAGCTCTTTTGCCTCCGCTTCCACCTACAAGCGAGGTCGACTTTTCCAACATCGATGCCGAACTTGATGAGTTGGAACGTCTTATTTTTCATAATAATGACGAACCAACTCACATGCCCAAATATCCTATTCTCGAGGAGTTACCTAATCAACACTCCTCTTATGAGAATTATGTTTACCACATCCGTCAGGATTTAACTTATCAACAATCCCCAGAAATGAATGATGGTTTCGTACTTGATCGTGGTCTTCTCAAACGAGTTTCTACACTCCTTCTCTACGATCATGAGGATAAATGCTTTGACCCGGGAGGTGACATGGACCATTCTATGATTGATACTTCTACAGCTTTGCCAATTGGTCTGCCTCCATTGTCTTTGGAGGATGACAATGTGATTCCCTTACCCACCCCACCTCCCGTCAATCTGGACTTCACTTGCTTTTCTGGTATTGAGAGGACCTTTTTACCATTCAAGACTTATCCTCCTGCCTCTCCTTTATTGATGTCCTCCGGGAACGAGGACAAGGTCTTTGATCCCGGTATTACATACGAGGCTTCCCCATGGACCATTTAATTTGGGGACGAGTCAGGCTCGTGACTCGGTTAATATAAACAAGCGCTTTTTGGGAGGCAACCCAATTATCTATCTATCTTTCCTGTTTTCACCATAAGTGTAGGGGGGCCCCGTTGGTGTTTCTTGTTCTCTTTCTTATCATGTGCAGGGATCAGAGCTTCAAAGACACACTCTTGATGACTTTTGACGAACCGTGATTCTGTGTTCCCTTCTTCCCGGTTCTATCCTAAACTCTTTTCGATTCACTATTTTATATTTCTCAATATTAAAATAGGAATCTCTTTAGTTGTCTTTTCCTTAACGAGATTTAAACAAAGTGCACAATGTCCTAAGTGTAGGGGAGTTTACTCCCACATGCTTAAACATTGAGGACAATGTTTATATTAAGTGTAGGGGGGACTTCTATCGAAGTTAAGTGGTCTTTTCCTTGTATTTGCCCTCATTTTAACCGGAAAATCAATTTTTCGACATTTTTCAAAAATTTTAATCTATTTTGGCCTAGTTGTAGTCTCCTTTATTTTTGTTACTTTCTAGCATTTTACTAAAATGGTTTTAGCAAGTTTAGATATCTTAGATATATTAGGCCCGTTGTGAATATTTTGACTCAACCCGAGTTTACTTATCCAAGTTCACTCTAGCTAGTATCCTTAACCATGTAGACCTTAATTGGTTTATTAGGCTAAGCATCCACGAGTCTCATTCCTTGAGATTTTAAATTATGGAGAACGAGTAATGATAGAGTTGGTTACAAGTTTGGTATTCTCTCATTAACTTATGTGAGTTAATTATGATCTTTTTCTCCCATCACTTGCTAATAAATTATCTGCAATAAGTAAGGTCGTACGATTTGAAAAGTTACTTAGCTTCTAGCCCAAGATCGTTTAAAAGTTGCTCGGTAATGATAAGAGTTCATAGCCAAGGCATAACTTATGAAGCGGGGCGCGAAGATTGGCGAGTCCGAAAAGGCCCTAACAAGGCATGAGGATTCCATTTTATTGCTGAAGATCCAAAGTGATGTGAAAAGCATTATTCCCAAAATCAATATGAAGGATCAAGACTCACGACGAAAAGCAATCAACTCCCATAAAGATCATGGAGAAGTCTATCCAAAAAGACCCTAACAAGGTATGAGGATAAATAGATCCAAGTCCGAAAAGGAGGCGGATCGTTGTATCTCAAAATCCCAATTAGAGATTGAAGAAATAATCATGAAGTCGTGGTCAACAAAGTTGGAGTACCCCTCAAAAGTCTCCAAGTGAAGAAACTCTATGACGAAGAGAAGACCATTATCTCAAAAACGTCTCTCGAAGATATGAAGTATGAAGTACATGCCAAATATCGGCCCGAGAAAGGTCTCAAATCGTGAACCAAGTTATGCCAAGATATGAACTTTTTGATATCCCGAGAAGCAGTTTTAAGAGATTTTATCCTTTAGCTAACTATTGATCAAATCGTCCTACTTTGCTTTCTGCCTAAATAAATTATCGAAATAAGTCAACAATGCATCCTCGTGATCATTGAAGACATCAATAAAATATAAGAGATACTCGTAGGAATAAGGGAGTTTAAGTGATTAATTGAACCACATGAGTAAATGTTTGTTATGCTAACTTGTACTAACAATGATCTTGTTTTTACGCTTGGCATGAGGAACGTGAAACTTGAGGGTGATGAACATTCATGACACACAAGCCCTAATGTAAGTCTTAGATTTCTTTACAAGTTTCTTCCTTGTTGCATCTTGTTATTTTCTATCTTTTTGATTTTCCTTAGTTGTTTAATAAAGGCCAAGGTAGGTTGATTATGATGAAAAGTGTGAACGTGCTTTGTAACTAGTGCATTGCATGAGGACATTGCAATGGTTAAGTGTAGGGGATTTGATAGGTGTGAAAACACCCATCCTTTTTACCACTTAATTACAGTAATAACCGAGCCAAAACGTGTATTTTATGTCATTTATGTCGGAATTATGCGTGGTTTGTGTTTTTGTTGTAATTAGGACGAAAAGGTGAAAAGTGGAGAAAACACGGCATTCACGGGCTTTTATCGAAGAAAAAGACGAAAGATGAAGTCGAAAGATCAAGAGTGGAAAAAGAACGGAAGTCCAAGACCAATTCTGAAGATTTATCGAAGAAAAAAAGTCAAAGGACGGAAGTTTACTAAAAAGCCGAAGAACTCGAGTCTTATTTATAAAGAAAAATCAAGACGAGTTAAAGAAATCCCAAGACAAAGTCCAAGATTAACAAAAGATAAAGAAGAAAATGACTTAAGTGTGCAATTAAGGAAAAGAGGAAAGAGGGGAGGAAGCTTCCTTCCACTAACCACCTCCTCCCCTATATATAGTTTAGATCTTTTCATTTTGTAGTTGTTGGGTGGTTTGACAAACCACCACTTCCACCATTTTTATTTCTTGTTAATTACTTTCTTGCTTTTTAATTTCATGTTATGCACTTTTAATTCAAGTAAGTCTTTTAATTTTTGAATCTTTTCTTTTAATCAAGTTCTTATTTTTAATCATCTTCTTCTACTTTTCTTATCTTGCTTATCTTTGATTTATGTTCATCTTTGATCTTATTTTCATCTTAATGCTTATTTGATTTAAAGGTTTCTTAAAAAGTTCATCTTTTTAAAAGTTTGATTTGAAAGTTTGCTTATTTTTAGTTTGATAAGTTATTATTCATGCTTATTAAGTCAATTTCGATTTAGATTCATGCAAGTTTTAGTTTGAGCTTATTAACCATAGCTTATTGCTTTTGCTTAATTTTCAAATCAAAAAGTTAGATCGGAAAGGGTAAACCCCTTTCCAATCACGTATTCCAATCACCTTGATTGGAAAAGGGTTTAGCATTCCAATCAACATTTCAATCAGCATTCCAATCAACATTCCAATCAACATTCCAATCAGCATTCCAATCAACATTCCAATCAGCATTCCAATCAACATTCCAATCAGCATTCCAATCAACATTCCAATCAGCATTCCAATCAACATTCCAATCAGCATTCCAATCAGCATTACAATCAACATTCCAATCAGCATTCCAATCAGCATTCCAATCAACATTCCAATCAGCATTCCAATCAACATTCCAATCAGCATTCCAATCAACATTCCAATTAACATTCCAATCAGCATTCCAATCAACATTCCAATCAGCATTCCTATCAGCTTCATTATTTGCACTTTCCGATTAGAGTTGATTTTAGTTTTAATTTTACGTCATTTTATTTCACGTCATTTACTTTTAACGTTATAAATATTGCTGTTAGCCCTATATTTTATATAGTCGAACAAGAATGTAATAGGTCATCTTAGTCGTTAAAAGGTCTTGTATTGTAATAGGTTAGTCGGGAAAACCGGGCTTGGACTTTAAGCTAATATTGTCTAAGTTAGGGGCGTAAGCCCAAGACTAAGCCAAGCCCGGCCCAAGTCACAAACCCACGGCCCATGTAAAGCCCATTGGTTCGTGGGGTATATAACCCTCTTTCACATGTGAAAGAGGGTGTTGGTTCATTTCATTAAACACATAGTTTTAGTGTAAACCTTCCACTTCTCTCTCTACTTTCTCTTTCTACTTTTCTTCTCTTTCTCTCTCTAAGAATCTTGTGTTATGGATTAAATAGGAACAACAATTGGCATCAAAGCTAACCGGGGGTGTTTCGTGTTTTTGATTCGTGGTTAAGTTCGCGTTGTGTTATCATATTCGTGGTTGGTACTTTCCTGGTTCGTTTTTTTATTTGATTTTATCATGATTTGTTATTATCATATTCCTCGAATATGTTAAAGTCTCAACATGGATGTCAAATATGTGCTTGGTCTATCATTTTTTGTCCATATCTGTGTCTTATCACGTTTATGTCCATAGTTTTTTGGTACTCGTATAGTTTTTTTGTCCCTGTCAATAATTCAATAGCAGGTGCAGATCTACTTTTTCGGGGTTACCAAAAAATGTGGTCAAAACCACATTCCGATGCATATTCAGATGGGGAATAATCTACAGCTACATTACGATGGGTTTTTTGAAACATTCCGATGGGTCCGACTGTACCTATTGCGATGGGACTCATTCCGATGGGCCTCATTGCGATGGGTGGTTTGACCTATCGCAATGGTATAGGAAGGCGTCATGCTGATGAATTTTTTTGACATTGCGATGGTTTTTTGTTTTGACTCGTTGCGATGTTACTTTGCGATGATAACATACAGATAGGATTGCAATGGGAGTTAGAAAACATTGCGATGGCCTTTGTTCAGAAATCATTCCGATGGTGTCTCGTAAACATTGCGATGACTAATGCTTACAAATGAACACATTGCGATGACTTTTCTGAAAAAAAACATGGTGCAATTTTTATGACAAAAATCATTGCGATGTCATGACTGTTAATATACAAATCTGAAAAATGTCAAATCATTTTATATTGACCCTGAACCCACATCCACCACAAGTCAAATCTACCATGCAATTAATCAACTCAAAACAACTCAAATTCGACTCTATCTAAACCCTTCGTCACTTACAAACGTCACCTCCACCTTCGACTCAACCTAGACTCGAAAAATTAATTGGTCAAAGATCTCAGCCATGTTTTCGATTTGAATCATGTTGGACCATTAAGATCTTTTCAAAACAGTTACATGCATCACTGATCTTGACTCAAACCAACAAACGAAAAAAAACAAAACCTACTTGTGAATGTTTCTAATATAGATCTTGATGCTGCATCAACATTGAAATGAAAATCATGGTTGTATTTCATACATAATATGTTGATGCGATGGATCTCTGTTTCTGAGTTTACAAGGCATGATGGGGAGTATGATTTGTGTGGGTTTGCTTCGTATGAATCATCTATCAAGGAGACTCGAGGTATTTTGGGATTAAATTGGATTTATCTTGTATAAGGTTGATGGTAACTGAGATGACAAAGAAAATGGAGGCGACTTGATAATAGAGATTAGGGATTTATAAGAAATTTTAGGGTTAAGTGGGATAATGGCTCCTTTATACCCGAATATTTGGTATATAACTTTGGTAAAAGTTTTGGGCCACGTGTTATTGATATGGATATTTTTCTTTCGGGCAAATTTCAACACTCCCACGTGTGTTCACATTTCACAGCTCATGTCGTAATTTTGGCTGGTATTTCTGAAAATTGATATTGGGCCACATGCTACAATATTATCGGATATACATATGCAGTTGGGCCGTGAATTGATATTGATGGAGCCACTTGGTCAAATCCCGAAAGTCTGTTGATGGTTATTAATTCATGGTCGAAATTTATTTTGAAGACGAAAATGTATGATTGGTATGTCGGATAGTTGGTATGCTTCGATCGAAAGTGCTTAAACGACACAGATAATTTTAGGTTTTAAACCTAATATTTTCGGAAAAAATTTCGACGACCTCACCGCGGAGGTCGATCCGCGAATCAGTTGGGTATATGATTGATTTGGGCTTCAAAAATCAAGTTTTCTAGACGACATTGACGACCTCTCTTTCTCTAGTCATCGTTGGTTCCCTAGTTAACGACACTCACTCATACTCAACACACACGACAAACACAATCAAACACCAAAACGATCCTTTAAGATTCACTAAAACAAAACGGCTAGTATTCGGAGCAAAGTAATGTCAAGTGATTACGAAGTGGATTTGGTATTTATTATTTGAAGGTGAAGTGGAATATCACGAAGGCGTCTACTCAATTCATCATCGAGCCTTTTCACCCCCTCTATCGATTGATGATTCGCTTCAACATTTATGATTGAGACTTGATTTATCTAGTTTCCACTGTCAAGGGGTGGATGGTCGACGACATGGACAAATATCACTTAAGGAGTTACGTTGTAGTGCTCAGTGTCACACTCACCGAGAGTTGTGGATACTTCAAGAGGTGTTCTACATCTTATACCTCTCTCTTTATGTATAAGATTCTAAGAGACGTTTCTCTGCACTGTTCGTCAATCAACACAAGTGCTAAGCGTAAGTAACAAATTTGGGGGATTGTACTTCAGTTTCAAGTTTGGAATATCAGGTTTACTTCACCAGTGGTCACTACAGATAGCCGAAAGAATACGAGGTTGGTAAGTTTAGCCAGAGAGTACAAGAGTAGAGATGTGATCAGCAATCAATTCTCACGAGCAACTTGAGCAACAAAATGTCAACAAAGATTTCTGCTTCAGACACGGACTTCTCACGATTCTGATTGTACTCGTCAGATGATGCTATCGAGTGTTCTTAACCACCATACTTTTAACAAGAATGCTACCGAGTGTTCTTAACCATCATACTTTTGACAAGAATGCTACCGAGTGTTCTTAACCACCATACATTTGACAAGAACGCTACCGAGTGTTCGTCACCATCATACTTTCGACAAGAACATCTCGCGATTTTGACCGTACACGTCAGATGATGCTTCCGAGAGTTCGTTACCATCATGGGGGAAGAACGTGTACTTTGGAGACTTAGTTCCCACTCTAAAGTACTTAGTTCAACTTCCAGGGGGAAGCATTCTACAAGCGTGAGAAGATTTGTTGCTGATTTCTTGCATGTTCCCCCAAACACATAATCATGAAGACCAAAAATGTCAAGATAGTAGTTACTTGGTGTGGTTTGCTTCTTCTTCTACAAAATTCCGCTGTGCACTTTATATGTCAAAGATAGAAGATTGCTCAAGCTACAGATTCTGCTCAAGACAGGGATTTTGGTTTGGGGGGAAGCTGATTCAGAAGCTTCGTCAAAAAGAAGTCTATGAAGAAAGCTTTTCAAGACATGTGGTATGAATTGGGGGGAAGTTAATCCAGTTCATACATGATACAATGGTTCCTCAACAAGCAAAGACAAAGAGGATTCAAACTGGGGTATAAGTTTTTCTAGAAGACTTGAAGACAACGGTGTCATCCTCGGCATTGGAAGCAAACTTAATACTGTCATATTTTTGTTGTATTTACATTTGTTAGGAACATTGTAAGTAATTCCGTATGTCACCGCATTGGGGGAAGATTGTTAGCCTTAAAATGTGTGCGACTAACGGAATTACATTAGTTTCATAACCAGGACTTGCAGGGACTAATATTGTCATATCTAAAGTCCAAGTCCCGGGCTATATAAACCCCTCCATACTTCCATGGAGGGGTGAGGCTTTTCATTTCTTGTCTTACCTTTCTCTCTCTAGAATAAAACACACTTTTATTCTCTCTTGTTTCTCTCACTAAAATGGCTAAACACTACTTCTATCCTCCCCGACCTCTGGATCTTTTACCCGTGTTCATAGTGAATCCAACTTAACATTTGGTATCAGAGCCTATAGTGGATAGGTGATTAAAGATTCGTATGTGGTGTTCTTGATTTTTCGTGGCTTCTTTGATCCATATCTCTCGTCCCATCTTTCTTTTTTGTGTTTTTATGGTCTTTTCTTGATACAAATCATATACATACTAGTAGTAGTGATTTGGGTATCTTGGTTTTGGCTAAAACACAAATTTTTTGGATCAAAAGCTGCCAAATTTCTTGTTTTTCTTCATTCCGAAATTCAAGCAAGAGTCACCATCGGAAAGTACAATTGTGTGGGATTTAATCGCAATAATCTTAGGATTCCACTTTGCGATCACTGTATTTCGATACCTTATTCCGATCTGGATATTCCGATCGTGCATTGCGATCTGGGATTCCGACGGGTTGGTTTTTTAAGTCGTTACTCTGTCCAAATTGTCTCAGCCACATTCCGATCTGCAATTGCGACAGCATATTGCGATCTGAACATTCCGACAGCCACATTCTGACAGAACATTCCGATCTGGACATTGCGACAGTGCATTGCGATAGGACATTCCGATCTGAACATTGCGATAGAACATTCCGATCTGAACATTCCGATGGATATTTTGTTTGAGTAATTTTTAGACTTAGCCACTATCTAGACTAGTTTCGGAACATAGTTTACACGAAGATTAAAAAAAAAAAAAAAAGAAAAAAAAAAAAAAAAAAAAAAAGTTTTTTGGCGGGAAAACTCAACAAAAAATTATTTTCCTAGACCATTTTTAGGCCATTTAAGCTTCAATTTCAAATTTTGGCGAAGCGAAAAATTTTTCGACCAAAAATTCGAATTTTCGGACCAAAATTCAAATTTTTAGGCCAATTTTAGGTTTTATTTTTGTCAAAATTTTCACTTTTCAAATTTTTTCCCTACTAGTTTTTGGCTATTTCTAACCCGATTTCAAAATTTAGTGATTCAAAATTTTTTCGGCTTACCGTTTTGTCGGACTGAGGAATTTATTGTCGGACTGAAAAATTTTGGAATTTTCGTAATTTCAATCACAATCAAATCACAACACATCCACTAAGATCCGTAATCCATACACATCATATCCTCTTCGAGACATCCGTTCAATGGACATCTTCGTGGATTCAACAACAACAACGTCCATGACTGAGATGAATAAAGAGAAGATGCAGAATCCAGAGGTTCAGACAAATACTGAGACTCCAATCAGTAAACCTTCTAACAAGGATTCTACCACCAAAATCGTTCATGCAATCAAATACAAGATGTCTAAATCAAAAGAAAGATGCATGGAACACATAAAGTTGCTTCAGTCACACCTTCAGGTTCTTTCAAGAGAAGACCTAAAAGGCACTCGTCTTGAAATTGGATTCAAACGGGTATTCTTTCTACTATTTGGTCAAGATGTTGAGACATTCTTCAAAACGTTGCTATTTAATATGGACCATCTTCAACTTGAACTTAACAAAGATGATCTTCACGAGACTCTATCAATGGACATCCTTCTATCTCTCAACCTTCAGTTCCAGCAATTCATTGACCCAAGTGGCTTATCCAAAAACGATCGAGAGTTCACAAGCACATACTTTACCAAATATACTCTCGTAGATCTTCAAGCGTTCAAAGAGACACTTCTTCAACACATGAGTAATATACAGAAGTCAGTTGCTGAAAGAACACGCCATCAAAGGCAATTGGAAAGGAGGGTGAATCAAAGACTGATGCAGACGAAAGAGAGCACTGTCGATAAAAATCAAGCATTGGATGCTTCTTCGGTTGATACAGAAAGCAGCAGGTCAGAATCAAAAACTCATCATACCAGCACAAGCTCAGGGAAAGATACAGAAGTGGTTATTACAGCTATCAAACCCACATGTGACAATGAGCCAATGGCTGAGGTACCATTAAATACTGATTCTAAGACTCACGAGCTCGAAACTCTCTTAGCTCAAACGACAAAAGATTTTGAGGATGCCAAACTCGAATTTTCAAAGAAAAATGACAAATTTGAAGCTTATTTTGAAAAAATTGAAAAAGCAAATGTTGTTCTTGAACAAAAATTGGATCGTAAGATTCAAGATTTCAACGCGGAAAAAGAACATTTTGTGAAACAAATAAATTTGTTAGAATCAAAGTTGGCTTCTCAAAATCCAAGTCCTCCGCCTGCTTCATTAACTGAATTATCTGTGCAACCTATCGACACTGTAGAAAGTAATGATACGAATGCTGATAACGCCATATTTGATAATATGAACATTAAGTTAGAACAACGCGTTGCTCAATTACTTCTACAAAATGAGCAATTAAAGGCTCAGATTCAGGAAAAGGTTTTTGCACTGACAGCGGTGAAAAACGAATTAAGGAAAATAAAAGGAAATAGTGTGGATACTATGTTACCAAAACAGTCAGTCTTGGGGAAACCTCCTTCTCAATCATTCAGAAATCGCTCAGTTGCTAGACAACCGAATGCGTTTAAATCTGAACGACTCAAAATGTCGAATCCGAGGTTTGCATCCCAAGTTGACGTGTGTAGCAAGTTGCCTAAACCAGTCACTCCACAATCTAG
The DNA here is from genome assembly GCA_025667525.1 of Glebionis coronaria. NCBI lineage: Eukaryota > Viridiplantae > Streptophyta > Magnoliopsida > Asterales > Asteraceae > Glebionis > Glebionis coronaria. Next base: position 115,688 of record JANFOE010002378.1, read on the forward strand.
ACCGACCTTAAGACAAACTGCTTCTACAAAACCCGATCACATGAATGCTTCAAGCAACTTTAGATCTAGCTCCAAGAACATGCCTAGGCGTAGTTCAAATGACACGGGTCATAAAAGCTACCTAGAGGACGCTAAAAACAAGACACAAGCAAGAGATAGGACCAAACCACAACCTAGGAGCGTTGTTCACACATCTAGGAATTCTAGACCCTTCTATGATGTGCACAATTCTGCCAACCCTAGGAACTCTAGAGCCTTCTCAGATGCTAAGCACTTTGTTTGCACGAAATGTAACAAATGCGTGTTTAATGCCATTCATGATGATTGTATCACTAAAGTCCTGAACAAGGTGAACCAAAAAGCTAGAGCACCTCAGAGACGGAACCCTAAAGGAAATAGGTTTTCTCCAACTAAGTCTTCCGCTGTGCATGAGAAAACTATGTCTCATCGACCTTGTCTTAGGTGGATACCAACGGGTAGAACCTTTAAAACAATTGGTCTTAGGTGGGTTCCTACTGGAAATATATTTCCCTCTAGCTCGACAAAGGTTCATAGTGAACCCCCACATGGTTCTCATCAAGATATCGCTAACCCACATGCAAGCATACAAACTACTGATGTAAGTGCAGGTAATAAAGTAAAGTTTCAACAAGAACACAATGGTTTTCCATATACATACCGTTCAACAAAAGACACTCTCAGAGTTTGGTTGCTGAAGAAGCAGATATCAGAGAAGCAAGCGTCTCAGGGGTTTCACAATTAAGCTTCAACAAAGACTTACAGTCACATATCAGGCTGTAACTCGAACGTCAAAGAAAGGGAACTTTATCTCTTCAACGATAAGTTACCCTCAAAACGAGAAATTAATATTTCTCGGACACGATCTACTCTTAAAACTATTCAAAAGTTTTTAGCTCGTGTACATGGCTTATAGTCAAATTACAGACTGTAACTCGGGCTCACAAGACAGGAAAGTTCATCCCGATGATGACTTATCCTCAGAACGAGAAATTAAGTTTTCTCGGACATGAGCTATCTGTAAAAACATTCAACGTTTTTAAGCTCATGTACACAAACTTACAGTCACATGTCAGACTGTAACTCGTACTTCAAAAATAGGAAAGTTCATCCCGAGTATGACTAATCCTCAAAACGTGAAATTCGATTTTTCTCGGACACGAGCTTACATTAAAACTATTCGAAAGTTTTTAGCTCGTGTAAATGACTTCTAGGCGCATCACAGCTTAGAACTCGGACATCAACTAAGGAAAGTTTATCTCTGACGATAACTTATCCTTCTCAACGAGAAATTCATATTTCTCGGTCATGAGCTTCTCATAAAAACATTCAAAGTTTTTAAGTTCATGAAAACGATTTCTAAGTAAATGTCAGCTTAGAACTCGAATTTCAACTTAAGGAAAGTTTATCACGGATGATAACTTATCCTTCACAACGGGAAATTTATTTTTCTCGGTCATGAGCTAGTCACAAAACAATCAAAGTTTTGAGCTCATGAAAAACGGACCCGAAAGGGGAGTGTACGTTTCAGTGCGCTTTCCCTAAGCAATAAAAGAGAAGTCTTCTATCCTGATTATTTTAAAACCGTTGAACACAATTTTTCAAGAATTTCTCAAAAGGTTTTTCTAAATCTTTCAAAATTGTGTGTTCAACACTCCCTTCCTCATAAGTGGTTTTTATATCTCAAAATTGTCATATGTTATTTTTGATCAATTTTTGAGGGGGAGCGTTTTAAAATCAAGCCTTTTAATGTTGTTGGGTACATCTCTAAAATTGTCATATTTTATGTATCCAACACATTCCGAAAATGATATAAAATTGTCAAATGTAATATATTATATCGGAAAAGGCATCTCAACTCCGTACCTCAACATATTTTATGGTGTCGTTTTTCTAAAATTTTGTCAAATTTTGTCTCAAGACACACATATATTGTTGAGGGGGAGCGACCCAACTGAAAATGTTCCATGATTCATGCGTGCACACATGTTTCTCTCCCAACGATTTTTCGGAAAATGTCATATTTTAATCAATTGGTATCTCTAATATTATATTTTTATATTAGAGATAGGGGGAGAAAATGTGATTAAAATGTAATATATCGCAACATGTGATCTTAAAGACTCAAGTGTAACTCTTTCCTTCACATGCCAAACTATTTCGTATATCGATGCATGTGTGTAGGGGGAGCTTTTCGGAAATGTAAAACTTTTAAGTGTTAAAAGTTTTGATTTTTATCAAGCACTTTGAATGGTTTTCAATGGTTTTATGGTTACGATCTTTACCCAAAACAACCTACTATCCACGACGGAACGATGGAGTCAAAAGGTGGTTTAGGATAGGAAACTAAGTCCTATGATCCAACCAGAACCGGAGGGATCTACCCAAGGACATTCCATAGCTAGAAATAGTTGTCCTTAGGAAAGATGGAGTGGAATGAAGCTGAATGCGGACCAAGTACTTAAGTTAGCACTAGAACAATCACAACAAGGTGCTAATGATGACGTATTGGTAAGCATTGAAGGAGTTGAATATTCTATGCAACTTAGGCAGAAACCGGGTCAATACATCTATTGAAGACAAGTCATCATGGACCCAGTGATGCAATGCACAACCCTTCCCAGCCATTCGAGTTTCTCTCAAAAGAAACTTGTCTCATTGTCACGGAGATCAACACGTATCTATTGACTTTCTCACTCCGAGTCAGTTAATATTGAAAAGGTGGCAGTCTGCTCCAGCCTCCGATTACCAAAATGCACTTATTGAGTCTAGAGCCAAACGAGATCAATTTATCATCTCATTAGGACACAATCGAGTCCTACGCATTATCCTTGTGATATTGCCAGAACATCTGAGTGATACGATTCACAATGAAGATGGAAATCCTGCTTGAGCCAGCATTAAACAAGCTCATGGTAGGTAACTTGTGCGATTCTACACGAATCAAACTTGTGAGAACTGGAAAGCAACTAAGTTTCGATTCTTAATTGATTCAAACTTGATTCCAGGTTTCTTCGCAAAATCCATGTTATCTTGCCAGAACATTCAGAGTGACACTCGTTAGTGTTCACAGTGACGAATGGAAATCCTTCCAGTGTCAACATCAAACAGCACTGCGGTAGGTAACTCGCAAGATTCTCTATGAATCAAGCTTGTGACAAACTGGAAAGCAACAATGGTGCGATTCTTTTAGAATCAAAACTTGTTCCAGGAAATCTGAATTGACGACTCTAATCAGACGGATAATTTATCCTTATGATTCACTCTTTACGTTCGCAGTCTGCATTGAGACGGTCGAGTAAAGAGAACTGGCTACTACCGCCGGGAAACCCTGTCAAGGAGGTTCTTAATCGAATCTACCTGATCACAGGTACGGTAATTTAATACCGTTTAACGGTCTTCACCGACCGGAGGTAAAACGCTACCGAGTTAGGGTGAAATGTTCAAAGCCATTTCATCCGTGTCTATATACGTTGCTGCATATCAAGAAGGTGGCGTAGCTGTGCAACCGATGTCGATTCAGAAGTCACAAGAGCACAAGATGGCGATAATCAAGATACCTAAGAATGTAAGAATGTAATAGGTCATCTTAGTCACAAGGAGTACAGATGAAGATCTCAAGCACTCAAAGTCAAATGACAAAGGCTCATGATAAAGATCACGAAAGCATGAAGGAACAAAGTTGTTACAAACAAGATCAAGACCAAGATACAAGACCAAAGCAGGAAGATCTCCTCTACAAGAATGTATTCACTCAATCATCTTATGCTTTTTAAGCTTTTTAAGATGACCGATACATTGGGGGAGATTGTTAGCCCTATATTTTATATAGTCGAACAAGAATGTAATAGGTCATCTTAGTCGTTAAAAGGTCTTGTATTGTAATAGGTTAGTCGGGAAAACCGGGCTTGGACTTTAAGCTAATATTGTCTAAGTTAGGGGCGTAAGCCCAAGACTAAGCCAAGCCCGGCCCAAGTCACAAACCCACGGCCCATGTAAAGCCCATTGGTTCGTGGGGTATATAACCCTCTTTCACATGTGAAAGAGGGTGTTGGTTCATTTCATTAAACACATAGTTTTAGTGTAAACCTTCCACTTCTCTCTCTACTTTCTCTTTCTACTTTTCTTCTCTTTCTCTCTCTAAGAATCTTGTGTTATGGATTAAATAGGAACACCAATTGCACCGTTTACGTTTCAACTAGTTTTAGTTTTAATTTCCCGTCCTTTATTATTAAGTCTTGCACATTTATTTTACCAAATCCAAAAATATTTGTTTCACCAAGAACAACTAATCTCACACAATTAACCAGAAATCAATTCGATTAGACACCGAGAAAACGAACTCTTTCAACTAGCAAAATCATTTTATTATCCTCCAAGTATGTTCTTGCTAACTTATCCATTCCATCAGTCTCCTTGATTGGTATGAAATGAGCCAATTTGGTGAGTCGGTCGACGATGACCCAAATAGTGTCAAAGCCAGCTGAGGTTTTAGGTAGCTTTGTAATGAAATCCATAGTGATCCTTTCCCACTTCCATTTTGGCAGTTCGGGTTGGACCAATAATCCTGATGGTTTCATGTGTTCGGCCTTGACCTTGGCACAAGTCAAGCACTTGCCAACATATGTAGCAATGTCCGCCTTCATGTTCGGCCACCAATACAAGATCTTAAGGTCATGATACATCTTGTCAGATCCCGGATGTATGGAGTATTTTGACTTATGCGACTCATGCATAATCAAAGGTCGTAGGTCACCATGGCACGGTAACCAACTCCTATTATCAAGGCATAATGTCCCATCCGAGCGAGCTTCTAACTTCTTTATCATGCCTTCAACATCTTTAGTCTTGAGAATTTCCTCCTCGACTGCCTCCTTCTGAGCCTTGAGAATTAAGGATGGAAGATCTAAGTCAATGGTCATCACCAAGGCTTTCACTCTAAGAACTCTCTCCTTTCGACTCAAAGCGTCAGCCACGACATTTGCCTTGCGCGGGTGATAACGGATCTCGCAATCGTAATAACTGAGCAACTCTAGCCAACGTCGTTGTCTCATGTTGAGTTCTTTTTTATTCAAGATGTGTTGTAGACTTTTATGATCAGTGAATACAACTCACTTTGTGCCATAAAGGTAGTGTCTCCAAATCTTCAGGGCAAACACCACTGCTCCTAACTCTAGATCATGAGTTGTGTAGTTCTTCTCGTGCACTTTTAGTTGTCTTGATGCATAAGCAATGACCTTAGTCCTTTGCATCAACACCGCACCTAACCCTTTTATGGATGCATCACAATACACCACAAAGTCTTCATTACCCTCGGGTAGGGCTAGTATAGGGGCTTCACACAACATCTGCTTCAATGTTTGGAATGCCAAATCTTGATCCTCTTTCCACTCAAACTTCTTGTCCTGTTGAGTTAATTCCATCATTGGTTTAGCTATCTTGGAGAAACCCTCAATGAATCTCCTATAGTAACCAGCAAGACCTAAAAATTGGCGGATCTCCGTGGGTGTTGTAGGAGTCGCCCAATCTTTCATAGCCTCGATCTTAGAAGGATCAACGTGAATACCACTGCTATCGATTACATGCCCAAGGAATTGCACAGTGTTTATCCAAAACTCACATTTGGAAAACTTTGCATATAACTTCTCCTTCCTCAGCAGCTCTAGTATGGTCTTCAAATGCTCTTTGTGTTCTTCTTCATTACGAGAGTAGATGAGAATATCATCGATAAATACAATCACAAACTTGTCCAAGTATGGTTTGCAAACTCGGTTCATGAGATCCATGAATATCGCGGGTGCGTTTGTCAAACCAAAAGGCATAACTTGGAACTCGTAGTGTCCGTACCGGGTTCTAAGAGCCGTCTTGTGGACGTCTTCTTCTCTAACCCTTAGCTGATGATATCCCGACCTTAAATCAATCTTCGAGTATATGCTAGATCCTTGTAGTTGGTCGAAAAGATCGTCAATTCTTGGCAATGGGTAGCGGTTCTTTATCGTCAGCTTATTCAATTCTCGGTAATCAATACACATCCTAAAGGATCCATCTTTCTTTTTGACGAATAGGACCGGTGCTCCCCAAGGTGAGGAACTCGGCCTAATGAAACCTTTGCCAGAAAGTTCCTTTAGTTGTTCAGCTAACTCTGTCATCTTTGCTGGCGCTAAGCGGTATGGGGCTCTAGCAACAGGTGCGGCTCCTGGTGTAAGCTCTATGTGAAACTCCACTTGTCGTGTTGGTGGTAATCCCGGTAAGTCTTCTAGGAATACGTCTGGAAAATCTCTAACGATCGGTACATCTTCAACCTTCTTCTCATGATCTTCTTCTTCCTCCTTTCGCGTTACTTGAACCAAGAACACTGGACATCCCTTCTCGATGTATCTTTGGGTTCTAATACATGAGATGACTTCCAGTCTCGATCCATTCTTCACTCCACTTCTTTCGCCTTGTATGATTAGTACATCGTTTCCATAAGGAACACGGACGCACTTCTCATGACATACAATTTCCGCGTGATGCTTCGACATCCAATCCATTCCAATGATGACATCAAAACTTCCCAATTCTATGGGGAGTAAGTCGATACTGAACGAACGATCTTGTAACCTTAGACTACATCTTTTCAGAATAACATCGGTGGTCACTGACTTCCCATCGGCTAGTTCTACATTATACTTAATATCTAACGCAGTAGGGGTAATATTTAGGCGTTTACTAAATACAGATGACACAAAACTCCTATCCGCACCATAATCAAATAGTACTGAAGCATAGTTGTTATTGACTAGGAACGTACCAGTCACAACATTGTTGTCTTGCACCGCAGCCTCAGCACACAAATGATACACCTTGCTAGGTGCCGTGAATCCACTTGGAGTACTGGTTGTGGCTCGATTATTTCCTCCCCGATTCCCTTGGTTCTGCTTCTGGTTCACTTGGTTGTGGTTTTGGTTGCCTCGAATTTGATTACCACGACCTTGGTTCCCACTGCTTGGACACTTATTCTTGTAATGCCCTTTCTCTCCACACCCAAAACAAGTAACATTTACTCCTTGACCACCTTGAGTTCCCGGTCCTCTTTGGTTAGCAGGACGGGGTGGTGCTCGACATTCCTTTGCCTTATGTCCATCCTTTCCACAGTTGTAGCATGTAGGGGGACATGCTCCCTCGTGGTGTCGGCCACACTTTCCACAGAAAGGAAGTCTTCCAGCATAGTTTCCAGCATTACTTTGCCCAGCAGTAAACACTCTAGCCACCTCTTGACGCTTGTTTTGACTGTAGTTATTAGTGTTGTTGCTGTTGTTGTTATTGTTGTTGTAGTGATTGCCAGACCACTTCCTTTTGTCTCCAGTATTTTCTCCCAACTCTTGCACCACTTGGTACATCAAACTCTGAGCCATATCGATTGCCTCATGCAAGTCATTTGGCTTTGATGAAGTCACATTCCCCTTGATGCTCAAAGGTAAGCCCTCAATGTATCGCTCCAACAATCGGTCGTCGTTGGGCACCATTTCGGGACATAACAAGATTAGCTCTTGAAAGCGCTGATTGTAAGCAATAAGAGCGGTACCCTTGACCTTCAAGTTCCATAGCTCAACCTCCATTTGCTTGACTTCATTTCGTGGGCAATACTTCCTAACAAACATAGCTTTGAACTCACTCCAAGGTGTTGCTTGGGCAACATCAATGGTCACTGCAGGAGCATATACATTCCACCAAGTCAAAGCACCATCCACCAGTGTGCTTGATGCAAACTTCACCTTATCAGCTTCAGCAACATTGCTAATCCCAAATTGGGATTCCAACTTCTCAAACCATCTAGTCAAACCTACTGAACCTTCAGTACCACGGAAACTCACTTGTGTAACCACACGGAATTCCTTGTAGGTGCAGGTCCGCGCATTGGCAACAGTGGCTCCTTGGTTTGTCTCTTCTTGCGTGCTCGCTGCACGGGTCACTTCAGCTGCTGCGAGTGCCTCGGCCACTCGTTCCGCGATCATTTGACTGAGCATGACAGGGTCAATCCCACCGGTAGCAGCTGGGGGATTCTGTGTCTCAGATCTTCTAACTGGTGCCATAATCTAAAAGGTAAACAAGACAATGAGTTTTGCCAGACATAACATTCATGGCACGCACAATACAATTATGAAATGCTCAACGGTATAATAAACAATATATGATGATCGCACAAATTTTGTAACCTAAATAAAATAATGTCATTCATAGAAATGTTTTGCAATACACCACAATCTGACATACATAATAAAGAAAATGGGAAATGCCAACTAGCTGAGATAAACCTCATAGCTTAGTGGTCGTACAACAATGAGTCAACAGTAAATGGTAAATCTAACTAGTACCCTCACGACGCTGGTGAAGTGCTCTCTCAATCTCTGTCAGCCTCCTCTAAACCAAGTCCTCGCGAGCCTGGGCATCCCTAAGTCTGACATCGGTATCATGGTAAGTGGCCCTAAACCTCCGATCCAAGTCAACAATAGGGTCCTCAACAGGTGCCTCTAGTCCACCTGCCTCAACCAGTGGCTCTACTCCCCAACGGGTCATCAGGCTCTCGATCTCCTCGAGGCGAGCATTCGGCATGGTGTCCATCTGGTCGAGAACAGCATTGAGCTGTCCTCGTAGACGGGTCACACAAACCGTCAATGTCGCCTCATCCTCAACTGGACTCTTCTTCGTCAATGCCTCCAGCTTATCCTGCACCTCATTATACTCCACACCCAAAGTCTCCACAACATCCTCCAACCTATTCAAACGGGTCGTCACACATCCATCCGCTGCTCCAAGCATCACAACTGTCGATGTAGCTCTCCTAGGAAGAGGGGTCGCAGCTCTCAGCCCAGTAGAGATGCCAACATCGACAAGCATCTCCTGATACACAGCAGGTACAGTCTCTGGTGGTGGTGGTGGTAGTGACGCCTTTGGGGCAGGACTGGCAGGTGTGCGGGCTGCATGCCTGTCAGTGGCAGAGAAAGGTATGAGGGGTCGGTAAGGTGAAGGTGGTGGTCGGGCGGCTCTCGCTCGGAGACGTCGCCTAACATAGTAGAAAGGCAGAGTGCCAGGTGCTGGAGTAGGGATGTCTGCCCCTTCCCCTTCGTCTTCAGACGAAGACGAGGAGATGAGTGCGATGGAAGCCTCAGGAGTAGCAGCATATGTAGCAGGGGGTCCTCAGTGTCTGTGACCTCCATGGGTTCACCTTCTCCATCGGTGAACTCCATATCATCATCCTCAGTATCCTCCATTGATTCGCCCCTAGTGACTGATGCCTGTCCTGGTGACTGCACCACATCAGCGGCTAGGTCGTCCTCTCCTCCGCCTTCTAGGCTAAGTACGTCATCCGCTGATGCATCAGGGATATGGATCGGTGAACGGTAAACCTCCTCTGTCTCTCTCTCAGTCTCATCATCTGAAATCATCCGGTACCACGGATATCCTGATGGTGATCCTCTAGGTAATCCCACCGATGAACTGATAGTCGACTGTGAACTGCGGTTGTAGTATGCCCCTGTAGACGTTGAATCATCAGAAGAAGACATCGCTGTAACATAAACAGAATAGATGTGTGTAAATATCTCATATAATTAGTCCGTGAAAGGGACATCGACATAACATATAACAATCATTGTTCAAACCACATGTATCCCATATAACATAACTCGGATTTTGTTGTTGCACATGTACCCCATGTAATTATATCTCGTAATTGTTAAATCACATGTATCCCATTTATCATATATTATATAATGTTGAATCACTCGACTCCAATAATAATTGTTCGTTACATATATATATCCATGTATATATATATATACTTAATACTTACAATCTGTATGATAATCGACTAAACACATAACAGTTATAGTCTAGAGTTACTAAATGCAACCTAGTTCTCTATAACCATGGCTTTGATACCAATCTGTCACACTCCCAAAATATCAGAGTATAATGGCAACAAGGGAGTGGTGACGTCATAATTATCATACACACACAGTTACAAAGAACGACCTCTAAATGAGACGTTCGGAAAATTGATCACTTGTACTTGATAAAATAAATAGTTTTAACATAGTGCGGAAGCATAAAACTGGTCACAGATACAAAAACATAGTTTCCAAATAGTACAAATGATCTTTAATTTCAATAGAAATGAAGGCAGTGCATGAGACCTCACATAGCATCTTCCTTCTTAATACCTGAGAAAACATTGCTAAAGCGTAAACATAAAGTTGGTGAGTTCATAGGTTTAGTTAATTTGAAGTGTTTAATGAACCACAAGATTTTTCCAAACGTGATGACAATATAACAAATACAAAGTCATCATAAAAGCATTTATTATAGTCTAAGCTCGTGACACCGAAGCGTTAACAACACCGGCAGTATAATCATATAAATGTAGCCCAACTGGATGTCTAAACCCACGACATCCTATCTCAGACTCAAATGAAACTGTGCCCGCTTGTCCCTTGTTGGACCAAGACGGACAGGAGCGTCAACCCCGATAGATCTATCCATAACATTCGCGCTTACACAAAGTAATTAACGGTTCACGATTCACGGGCCAAAGCAACTGGGTTTTTAGTAGGACTTAGACTAGTATATAAATTAATAAATGCACTTGTGTTCATACGTTAAATCAAGCAATGTCTCACCCCAAAAAGCAGTAAAAGCAGTTAAAAGCGGGGCTATAAACTCACCGCATAACTAAGCAAAGTGATGAGATTACACGGTAGCTCGAGAATACGATCACGTTATCCAAAACCTAAATAAGTATATCGACCGTGTCACGACACTTATAATTTCACCAATAAAAATGTATGCGATCCTAGTTGTGCTTAACGATATATTTTGTTTACGGAAAAACGCGACGATTAAAACTTGGTTATTTATTAAACGGGCTTTTGGGCTATAAAATACATTTTAAATAATAAAATCGGATGGGCTTTATAATCTCAAAACTTGTGTGGGCTTTAAACAACTCGGCTGTCCAAACAGCCCAACCACCCAAAGAAAAGATAATGGGCTCGGCCCATGTCTATTTACCCAACCCGTCCCAATCCAGACGATACAAACAAGAAAAGGGGTCATATATTCATTTATACTTCCCAAAACTCACAGTCACAATCTCTCTCTCGAAAATCACTCCCCACCGTCTCTCTCATCTCTCTCTTTTCTGGTTACTACTTGTTCTTTATCTATACCCAGCCAAGATTAATATAACCCGATTATTGTACATCTAACAGGAGGTTTCTTGATCACTATTTTCATGAGATGGGGTGTTTATTCCCACATCATCTCTAATCCGATTCATTGTTGATTCCAGGGGTGGTTCTTGTTATGGTTGATGATGAATCATCCAAAAAGATAAGTTTTACATCCTTTCCTTCTAATTAAATGGTTTAAACTGATTTTTGTTTTATACATTCGAAAATAAAAAGGGATTCATTAGTTTGAAAATCATTTGATTTAATTAAGAATATGGCATGAGGTTCTCGAATAAGCTATAAATAACTTAGGGTTTTCAAAATATTGGGGGTTTTCTAAATCCATGGGTTTCATTCTAATTAACTAGTGTTTTCATAAATATCTTAATGTTAATTATTGAATTAAAATGTGTTTTCGAAAATTAGGGTTTTGAATAATTAGGGGTTTTGATAAATCTGATGTTTAATAATAATTAATTAGTGTTTTCTATCATAAAAACTTGTCAATTTCATCAAATAATCCGATTTGTAAAATTAGGGTTTCAGAAATATTGGGGTTTTCTTTAATCTTGGGTTTTATAACAATTAACCAATGTTTTTAAACATATATTGATATTAATTACTAATTAAAAATGAATTTCAAAAATTAGGGTTTATATAATTTGGGGGTTTTTATACCCGCGATTTTAATTAAGATTAATTAGCCTTTTTGTGAAATGAATTGTGTTAATTTTATGTTATGACTGATTTTAGAACAATTAGGGTTTCGTCAGGTTTGGGTTTGATTCAAATGGTGTTTGTTTGCTACTGTTAATATTTCTAATCAATGACAACAAAATGTAAAAAGGGGGTCTCGGCAGAATTAAGTCATTCGAGTGGGGGTTTTTGTTTGATACTGTTATTAACTGTATTAATCTAAAAATAAATAAGTAAGTAAATATGGTCAATAATAAAAACGCATAAAATGGTAAAAAGAACATGTCTGGATTCGACAGAAAAAATGGGGGGTTCGGGTCATGGGTCCAAATTGATAGCACAATACAAATATTATTACATTTTATTGTTTAAGCCGAATAGTTTTTAAAAAAAGACTAATTAGTTAGTTTTATTTCGCAGGTTGTTTTAAAATGACGAGCACAACTAGACGTATGCAGAAAATAAAAGGAAGGTGGGTAAAAGACTCACAATGAGAGTTTTGTTTCGGCTTGGTGGTTTCGAACAAGAAAGGAATGGCTCGGCTGGTTCAAGGCCTTGTGACTACTCTTTATATTTTTACCCAGGACTTGTAATTAAAACTGCTTGGATGAAAGCTGGAACAGACTTGTAATACTTGGATTGTGGATGTTTTTTGTTTTGTGTTTGGACTGTGAACAATTGTGATAGTATTTATCTTGTAATAATTGTATTAGGGTTAGTCTAAATCTGGAATTGGTATGCTTGTGAGGTACCCATTTTGGGTAAACTAGGCATGTGTGCTGGACTCTTATGGTGAGTGGGAAAGCATAAAATATCCAGCTTGACTTGGTTTGACTGAGATTAACAAATTTGAAAATCTGAATAAAAAGTTTACCAAGTTTGATTTGTATTCACTGTTTGTGTTAAATTGCTTGCATCAATCGGCCCAGCAAGGGTTTATCAAAATGACATAGTTTTAGACGCGTATACTTAACAACGTGAACAACTTAACACAATCCCAACTCACAACTTAAGTAAGGACGGATTC
>JANFOE010002379.1:0-94150 GCA_025667525.1 Glebionis coronaria
GTCTACCAAATCCCGGTAGTTCGCAATTGATGCTAATGGGACTTTTAGTGACATAACCTAACTTTAATAATCCATTTCATTTCATTTATCGGGTCATATAATCATTCATCGGGTCATATCATCATTCGGGTCCAAATCAATAAGCAAACAATCGGGATAACTGGTGTCCTATTTTTATTAAAACTAACATGTTATCTCCCTCGCGGGTTTATAAAACATTTCATAAAAACATTTAAAAGAGTGTGATGATATGAACTCACGTTGATTGGGAAAGGCGGGTTATCGGCGATTTGGATGTACGGTACGTGCTTCAATCACGGAAACCTAGACAAATAATACTTGTCTTAGACTCTTGTCCAATGACTTTATAAAAATAATGGATATGTATATATGATGATATCATAAGTATGATGATGATCAAGTGGGATTTTATATCTTCATTCAACATTATAGTGTTATGTGTTAGTCAAATTTTTGACTAGTTACACTAGTTTCAATCCAATTTCATATTAAGGCCCAATAAGCTCATTAAAAGCCCATTAAGAGTTTAAATCTTTATATTAGTCCATTTATACTATTAATATCAGGCCTTTACTCATATGTTGGGCCCAAGTGGGTTAAGACCAATGAGTAAGTCCATTAGTATTTAGCCAAATTAGTTGGATTAATAGTCCAATAAGGCTAATTTGGCCCGTTAATGTCCATATGTTATAAAGCTCGGGTTTTATCGGTTTCTACTTGTAATATGTACTTATACATCAGTATATGAGTTATAAAAAGTATACATTAGACGGGTCCGATCGTCTAAGTTTTAATTGACGAAAACGTTAATTTATCGGTTTTAGCCGAAAAGACGTAAAACTTATGTATATAGTTTTATAACTTATAAAACTTATCAAATTGCCATTTTTATGAAATGTCCCTTTTATTTATTAAAGTACATACTTACTTATATGTAATATATAAGTTAGTGTGTTTTAAGTATATATTTTATATTAGTTTTACTTGAGTGCTAATTTTTATAATATATACTTTTATTTTACAAATCTGATTATGAATTTCACTTTCACCATTTTTATCATATTTTGAGTTATACAAGGAGATAGAAGCTCATTTTTGGACACCATAAACTACATGATATGTGCTACAATTAACTGAGCTACTGCTCAATCTATCCCTATATGTTCCTAACAGTCCGTCCAAAACAGACTACTCAGATTTGTACTTCAATATTGTTTTGATCATATCTCACTCATTTTAAAGATTCCATTGTATGGCCAACTCTCACATGTGTACAAATCTTATAACTTAATTTATATTAATTCATCCATGCCATTTTAACAGTTTAACATAAGGTTCTTCACTGTTTTTATACAACCTACTTATTTAAGCAAGATTTTACCACTTTTACATGTAGTTTTCAATCTTTTTAACCAAGTTTATCAACACATGATCCCCATATAATATTTTTGATCATCACTCATCATCATATACATATACATAAATGAAGAAAATACAAGATTACATATTCAAAATAACAAGAGGATAGGAAGAAACAATCTCTATACCACCAATAGTGATGAAAAGATGAGGTTTTTGATGAACAAGACTTGGTTCTTTTAATCACATCTTTAACTTGGAAAATGAACTCCTTGAGATCTTCATGTGCATGAGTATCTTCTTGAAAATCAGCCCCTAAGCTCCATGGAAACTCCTTTTCACATGTTATAACCACCTCCAATCTTCATCTTTTCAACTAGGCTTCAACATATGTTGATTATAGCCTTGGTTTATGGCTAGATTTTTGATGGTGGTGGTGTGGTGGTGTTATGGTGGACGGCTAAGAGAGGAGAAAGAGAGAGTTTGTGTGTGCGTTGCATGAGATAAATAAAGTAAATGGTTTATGTTTAGTTGTTTTGTAGCTTTGGTGGTTTTGGTGGAAGGCTAAGGACAAGTGTCCTTAGCTTGTTATGTAAACTTGACATACATTTGATGTGTTGTCTTGCCTTGGACGCCACATGTAGGGGGTGGGGAAAGAGTTATCTTGCCTCATCCCCACTAATTTACGGGTATTCCTCAATTTTAGTTTCCTCGATTTGCGTGCCCTCGGGTCGTTTTACGAAAAATGTTTTTATAAATTATGAATCAACGACACAAAACGAATCTAATAAAAATTGTCTCATAAAAAACGGAGTTCAAAAACGTAAGTACGTAAACCTAGGGTTTCCGGTTTAGTCGTAAAGGACGTTAAATTATGCACGTAAGTCCTAATCTCTTCTCGTAAATTTATGAGTTTATGAACCAACACAAATTTAAAAACTCCAAAATAATATTCACGGATAAATTTATTTCCTGAAGTGTCGGACTGTCACCAAAAACGGTGTATGTAAACGTAAGCACGTAACGTAGAGTCCTCCGGTTTAAACGTAGTCGATGCTACTTCAAGACGTAAACCTGAATTTCTTCAAAAATGAGTGAGTTCATAATATAACATTAAAATAATGTTTTTAAATAATACTTGAGAATAAAATATCAACCATAAATTGACGGATTGTCATAGCATTTACCCCCTAAACATGATCTTTGTCCTCAAAGATCGATTTATCTTACTACTCGCTTCTTATAGAGTTAAAGCCATGTGGGTATTTCCTCCACATTCGGTCCTTTCTCTAAGTGTAATTCATTACAATACGCGAGTTTCATCAAAAATAACTATAGGAATATGATTAGGCTTAATTTTGACTTACTTTCTCTATCCATGATGTTCACGTATTTTTGATGAATGCAACTTTTTGCCGATCTAAACTTCATCAAGAAGTACTCAAATTTTCACTTGATAGACATTTTATCAAGTTCGATATATGAAACATAATTCACGCATCCCTTGAAGTTCTAGGGTAGATCCAGCTCATATGCCTTTCAAACCAACTTTTACATTATCTCAATGGTCCCATACAACGTGGACTTATTTCCCATGATCTTTCAGATCATCAATTCCTTTTTTTCCAAGGTGAAAATTTTTGGCATAACTTCGCTACCCATCTTGCACTTCAAGATCTACATTTCATATTCACATAACCTCCTGCCCACTACCGACAGTAATTAATCAGATCCTAACTTCAACAATCATTTCAGGTCTCGTGGGTCGGGTATTGTAACACCCCCAAATTTTCGGTCATGGCAGCGGAAGGGTCCTTGGGTGTTACTATCATGGTTCAATCTCATAATCATAGAAAACGGCTCAAAACGAGTCGTTTTAATAAAAACATCCAATCAGTTTCCTTTAACAATAAAACTTTTCACACGGTCTCAGATAATTTAAAGTTTACAAACACAGTAAATGATAAAAGATTCTTTGAATGGATATAATTTATAAAAGCGAGCCAAAACATTTCAAATAAGCAAGCTTCACAAAACCGCCTTCCTGAGTGCCTTTCCAATGGACCTGAGATAAAACATGCTAAAAGTCAGCAAAATTTGTCGAGTGAATCTATAGAGTTTTAATTTAAATAAAGAGAACACAAATATTCAAAAATAACCTTTCATGGTTAATAATACATCGAAAGACAATTATGTTGTACGGACATATTATCGGTGTTATTACATAAGCCTCGTGATATTGAACGTTAACATATATTATTTCAGCCCAACACACCTAACCAAGTGCGTATATTCTCTATTACAATGCATCTGATGTTTCATTACTAGTGCATCACGGCACCACGCGATAGCTAGTCGCGACCGGACAGGGCGTCACCCCGATAGATCTATCCATAGTACTAGCGTTCTTTCGATTAACAATTCACGATTCATGGGTCTTTTAAGGATAAAGTAAACTTATGTAATAACTTTCAACTAATCATACAATCAGGTTCCTTGTGTTTTATTTTAAAACAATTATGAGTTTACCACAACTTTTGGTTGCACCCATTCATGGGTTTACAGCAACCTTTGTTGTACCCTTTACTTTTAATAATTACTTTTCAAGTAAAATAGAGTTTCCACAACTTTTGGTTGCACCATTCAATTGGTTTACCGTAACTTATAGTTGTACTCTTTATTTTTAATAAACCAAGCATGTTATCCCCTCGCGGGTTTTATAAAACAAGTAAACAATAATCACACGAGACCTAAAGATAACGAGGCACGTCTTAGGCTCGAGACGATAATGAATCGTACATATATGTAATAAGTATATTGTAATAAGTTCTTGGACATTGCATAAGTTTTATGATTCTTTATAAAACTTTTAGGTGGACACTTAGTCATTTTAAGTGAAAATCCAAGTTGACACTTTTAGCCCATCCTAACCCCAATAGTGGTCCATTATATGATTTTATAACTTAGCTCCATTTTAAATTCAGTATTTCACTCTAAATTGGTTATAAATCTTAGGTCCAATAATGGCCCAATAGCCATTACAAGTGTATGTTGGGCTTTTATGGCCCAAGGCCACTTTATATAGTTTTTGGGTTCTAAAACGCATCACAAACACGTACACTTAATATTTTATGTTGGTCGGGTCTCGGGTTCCATAATTATCAGTATATAATTAGGTCTAAAATTCCCGACAAGTGGGTCCTACCATGTCGGTTTGTATGAAAAACATCACTTTTTACGTTATTGAGGTATAGTCATTACAATTCTCACGACATGTCCCGCTAATTTGATCATATCTCTTGAACCGTAAATCATCTAAGTGTGTTCTTTTTACCAAAATCATTATTAACTCATTTACTTTACTGATTGTAAGCATAATTATCCCCAATTCATACTTTTCGTAGCTAATTAACCTATTTTGCCACTTAGAAGAGTGGGCTGTTTTTGGGCAACCAAACTCGTTTTCACCGTTTTGGCCGCCATTTCCAAACCGTAAAGAAGTGGTAAACCATCCAACTGATTCTACTTGTTCATAACTTTATCTACAACCTACAGTCTTACCTTTTTCAATGATTCTGAGTTCTTATATGAGAAAACAGTCCGTGGAGACAGTATGTTCAGATCTGACTAGTTTTCACTATTTTGGCCACCATTTCCAAACTGTAAGGAATTGGTAAATCATCCAATTGATTCTAGTTCTTCATGATTTTATCTACAACTTTTTGTTTTACATATTCGTAGGTCAGTATACCAATTTTATGAGAAAACAGTCCATCAAAACAGTATGTTCAGATCTTGCTAGTTTCACTATTTTGGTCATATCTTGCTTTCTAAAATTCGTCACGGGATGAGCCACCCGGGGATTTAATCACAAAAAAATTATCTATATTAATATGTAAGTTTTTAGTATCCCAAACCTACTGATTTCGACATGCAATCTGTTTTTGATACGGTTCAAAAATTGTTATAAATCAAATCGTTACTTGGGCTTGTTTAGCTTCATTTTAGTGTCGAAAGCTCATATACAATGTCCAAATACTCATTAATTAATTCTTATATATATATATTTTCAGAATATATGAGATCTAGTTAATATAAGAAATAAAATGAAAAGATCAAAATCAAGAGAAAAGTGGAGTAAACCTTAGATCCGAGATCTAGAAACGAAAGGATGGATACACCAATTAGATCCTCATTGTTAGACCCGTATAATCATAGATCTAACTAAGATCTCGACATGCATTAACCCATCAACATGGTCCTCAACTTCAGCCCCACGAAGTGTATTCATCTGCTTCTTCAAGGCTCCAAATGGTTAAACTAATATCGCCATGGGTTGTAATGATCATAGACGAATAAGTTATGATATGATTCGAGCTTGTATAAATTATGAAAATGGTGATTTGGTTGTGGTGGATTTCGGCCAAGGAGGAGAAAAGAGAAAGATATGTGTGAAGATGGAGGCTAGGGTTTGTGTAAGAAATGAGGGGAAACCCTAGTTGCACATATATATACCCATCAAAAGTTATAAAACCTATTTACAAAGTTTATAATAGTTGAGGGCTTATGTTTGCAATTATTTTATAAGGGCCTAAAGTGTAACTTTCTTTGTACGTTAGTTAATAAACGTTACGGGACTCGTTTGGACGACTTAACGGACGATTCAAGACACAAGACTTGCGCCATCGTTTTTAAAATCATTTTTCCAATAAAAATGAGTCCTTACTTCGTCGCGTTTCGATAATATTTGCTATTATTTATTTAAATGCTCGTTTAATTAATTTAGCTATTTCGGTTAGATTTCACCGTAAAAATAAAACATAAACTCTAATACTCACGTTATTAGCAACGTTTTAGAATAAAATGAAAAATACTATTTCTTCGTATTTTCAAAGTTTTAGTTTTGAATCGTTTCAACTATTATTTTTATTATTTTTGCTCAATCCGACTCTAAACGTCGAAAATATTAAATATCGAGACAATCGATAATAAAACGTAAATTTTTGGGCACCCGTCGGTATCGCGATCATTAGTAGTTCTCGTCATTCGTTGAAACGTAAAACACGAGAAATAAAAATAAATATAATAAAATCATTTATATGATAATTTGAGAATATAATATCGATACTTAATGTATTTCTTGTCGGTTTTCATCTAAACAACATTCTTACGTTAAGTTTCAAGCTATAACCTTCTCGGTTTGCCGATAATTTAAAATTCTCATTAAAGTAAACATATAATACTTAATAGTCGAGATTAAAATAACGACCTGAAAATGACGGATTGTCACATTATCCCCACCAAATTGGGATCTTCGTCACGAAGATCAACTTGCGTTCTTCCTTGATCGCTCGTTGAAATCAAAGGGTTAAACGTATTTTTGGTCCTCGTCTTGAGTTCCATCAGATTTGACAATCGGAATATGACTTTGTTTCAGTTGTATAACTTCCTTATCGATAATATCAACAAGTACTTTGATGAAATGCAACTTACCGTCGATTCATACTTAGTCAGAAGGATAATAAGATATTTATCGGAGAGAAATGAGCAAAGTCAATCAGTCAACATTGACAGAAGTTGAATTAAAACCAGACTGAGTTTTCGAGAGCTTAACAATGAGTCCATTGTAATTTGCTCCTACCTTTCAAATGATAACGTATAACACAATCGTAATCAATCAAAGGATTATTTATCTCTTTTTAATCCATAATACATCGTAGGATCTTACTATCGGTGGATACCGTACATTAGTGCCATACAATTAATGTCTTAATAGTCAAGGAGTAAAGATCACCGCACCCATTTACAAGTCATGGGTTGAGTATTTTCCTCATTATTTCTAAGTTTCCTACAAACATGCACAAATAAAACAGCTCTAAATCCTATAAGAGATGAATCACGATTAACAACAAAATCTTTACTTCCTTCGGGTAACGATAAGATCAGCGTGCTGTAGAATTTCCTTTTCATGGTTTGAAAAGCTTTCTCTTCATCATCGCCCCACACATGCGATTCTTTCTTTTTAGTTAGCTTAGTTAATGGTTTTGACATCAAAGAGAATTCTTCGATAAACCTTCAGTAGTAACCAGTCAAACTTAGTAACAATCGTACTTCAGTTGGAGTAGTTGGAGCGTTCGAATTTTCGATGGTTTCGATTTTTGCAGGATTGACATGTACCCCACTTTTATCAATCACATGTAAGAGAAATCGTACGGAACTAAGCCAAAGATCATACTTTGGGAATTTCGCGTACAACTTTTCGTTCTTTAACAAGTTCAAGATAATCCCTAAGTGTTCGACATGTTTTCCTCGCTCTTCGAGCAGATTAGAATATCATCAGTGAAAACGATTACGAATTTATCAAGAAACGACTTACACATACAATTCATTAAGTCAATGAATACAGCAGGTGTACTGGTCAAGCCAGAAGGCATAACCCTAAACTCATAATGATCATCACGAGTTCTAAACGCCGTAATAGGTATATCTTCCTCGCGTATGCGAAGTTGATGTTAAGCAAAACAAAGATCAATCTTGGAGAAAATACGAGAATTTTGGAGTTGATCAAATAGATCATCAATTCTTGGACATAAAGGAGTCAACTCGTGGAAACACTTGATATATCTACCAATGTTAGTTCCCTTAAGTTTCAGGTTGTGCAACACTTTCTCCAAACTTTGGAAATACTTCGAGGACAAACTCATCAGTTAACCGCTTATTCACCTTAGTCTATGGTGTCCCATAAGTAATGATACCTATGGAAGCAAGTCTGCAATTCCACCAAATTAATGCACGACCTTGGAGAGTAGCGATTTCAAACTGCACCTTATCCTCCAGATTAGGGTCACTGATTCGAAAGACTGACGCCAGCTTTTCAACAACTGACACAATTATGCATCATCTTTAGTCCCCTTAAGAGGCTAAGGTTTACACTTAATGAATGAAGTGTAGTTATAGCCTCTAATTTCGGTCACATTTGTTCCATCAGTACCACGAACATTTATTGGCTCCAGCTTTAACTCCACTTGTTCAAGTTCCACCAGTTGTAGCTTCAGCTCCAGTTCCAGATCCATCATTCATGTTGGCCACGAATTCGGTTAAAGATACATCAACTTATTCACTAGTAACTTGGCGCTTTCGTGCTTTAGTCTTAGCTTTCATTAATTGCATGATTATTGTGCAACGCAAATCAAATCATAATGAGTATTCATTCAATGGTTGCGTTGTACCACATGAATTTAAAGAGAAAAGAAAAGAAAGATAATAATAGAACGATGTAGAATTAGGAATCAAAAGATAGTCATTCCATTGATCACAAACTAGTACAAGTTGTATTGTTAAGCATTATAGATAATCATCGTCTAATGCCATACAACTTAAAAGACTAGTCCTACTAACTGTTGTCACAGTTTAGTAAGTGATTTGAAAGATACTACAATTGATAAACTAATCCACTAAGTTTTACTAGGTAATTCACGTGACTAAGAAGGCTCCACGGTCCCACTAGAAGAAGATTTCTTCAGTGTTTTTCAGAGACGCTTGATATCCTCCTCAATTGGCGGTTTTGGAAAAGCCTCAATATAACCATCTCACGATCAAAGAATTAGAAGAACAAAATTAAGGAATGAATCGAGAAAACGTATTACGAGTCAATAAGAGTTTAATCACGCAGATGCTATATGCTTAAGCCCACACGTTTATGAATCATTATTTCCATGGATTGATCAAGTCCATCCGAATAAGATTCAGAAATTTGTAGTTCAATAATTTATAATTTCCTTGTTCAAATAAATGGCCAATTTATTTCAACGATTATAAATCACTTTATTTAAGCATCGCCAGCTCAACGTAAAAGATCAAGATTGAAACAAATGAGAAACTGATTTAACAGAAAATGGTCAGTGATATGATATGGAATCCTGGTTGGCATGTGAACACCATAACAATCAATAGTACTATCTCAGACAAACTTGTTTCTATCAAAACAGTGCAATGTCTAAGATTAATTGAAATGCAAATTAAATTTGCTAAACGAAATGAACGGATCGATAAATTAAGAATAAGAACCAAGGAAATCAAAATCCTTGTAACCAAAAGAATATTATCAAGAATATTAACCATTTTGTTGGGATCGTGTTTATCCACAACTTAGTTAGTCTCGAGAATAATAGGATTCATTTCAGAAATAGCTTCAACACTAGTACTAGAATGACTAGGGTGGCTTTGTGACAATCGACGTCGTATAAAATATCTCGCATGAATATAAAAGTATCATTTATAATTAAATAAATGAAAATGTACCTTGTAATTCGTAAGTACAATTAAGCGATAAATATTACAACATATATATAATCCCATATATATAAATACTCTTATTCTCGTCCATTGGCCACTCGGAGGTTTCGCTTGCAACTGTTATAGTTAAAAGATTTCAAAAATTTATTTTTGGAAAATCTTTTCGTTCTCTATAACTTGAGCTCTGATGCCAATCTGTAACACCCTCAAATTTTCGGTCATGGCAGCGGAAGGGTCCTTAGGTGTTACTATCATGGTTCAATCTCATAATCATAGAAAACGGCTCCAAACGAGTCGTTTTAATAAAAACATCCATTCATTTTCCTTTAACAATAAAACTTTTCACATGGTCCCAAATAATTTAAAGTTTACAAACACAGCAAATGATAAAAGATTCTTTGAATGGATATAATTTATAAAAGTGGGCCAAAACATTTCAAATAAGCAAGCTCACGAAACCGCCTTCCTGAGTGCCCGATGAGACTGTATTTATACATAGTCTCATCGTCTAAATCGGGCTTAAAACGCTTAAAATATTGTCAAAATACCCAAATATATGCTTGTGTTTGTTCATTGTGTATTTTAGGTACGGATATCGTGAATTCACCAAAAGATCAAAGGAATCAAGCAAAAACGAACACGGGAAACGAAGCCGCACAAGAAACCGGGCCCAAGTATGGAATTTACAAAATTACCCTTGAAGTTTGAAGATTGGCAAGATTGGTCCCTCAATTATTGAAGACTTGTCACTTTAGGCCCTTGTAAATCTCAATATTACAAGTGGGTCCTTAAAGTTTCAAGATATGTCATTATTAGTCCTTGGAGAATGTCAAAGTTACATGAAAGACCCTTGGTGAAAGTTTTTACACATGCCTTGCCAAATTTGACAAGTTGTGAAAACTTAAAAACAAAGGAAATTGAGATGTTGGCTGATTAACTTGATGTGCAAAGTTTTCAAGACACCAGGGGGCAAACATGGACAAAACAAACCCATACCCACCAAATACCCAACCAAACCCGTTTTTACCCACCCATATTACTTCTTTTTACCCAACCAAGCCCAAAACCCGGCCCAACACCATTACCCAGTTTATTAAGTTAAACTGGTCAAACCAGTCCATAACCTTATTGACCCTGTCACAAACTCTTTTTGAACCCATTTTTAATTAAACTTGTTTAATTATTAAAGTGGGGGAAACACATTTTTTAAAACTAATCCACCCATTTACAAATTAAAACCCCCCTGCTACCTTCCTAATCACATAAACCCTAATCCATGATTACCAACAAATCAAAGGGGTTTTAACCCCAACCTTCCAGAACCATGATTCCTTCAACCATAAACCAAACCCACCTTTCATTTTGTCCTCACCTTCACCAAATGGGTCCCCCCCATGTCCCCTGCTTCACTAAATTGGGCAAAGTTCGAATCTTAACAGCAAATCAAGGGCCATCTATCATTCCTTGGTCCCAAAGCCTCCAATGAACGCATCAGATTGGTCCACAAACAACTGGCATCACGTGATCACCATTGACCAAAGTTCAAACATGAAGACTTCAAGGGCATTTAGGGTTTTTCAGTTAGCTAGGGTTTTTAGACTAGAATGTTCATTTCCATTGTATAAATATGGGTGACATGTACCCATTTTATTTTTGTTCCAGATTTTTGTAATTATTTTTTCTAGTGAATGGATATTTAACGTGTTCCTTTTAAAAGCTTGCAAATAATCTGAGTTCCTTGTCTTTCAATTCTTAGTGTAAAATATATTGCATATGCAATTTAGTTTAAGCCAAAAAAAGTGTTTAAGATTTTTAGGATTTTCAAAAGTTCATGAAGTGAAAGTGGATTGAACTTCTGATTTTTCTGAACTAGTGTTTCCAAAATTGGTTCAAAAAGTTTTCAATTGATTTTGTTAAGTTTGTTAAAGGATTTCAGAATTGGTCATTTGGTTTTCAAGGTTTCAACAAGGTTTTCAAAAGATTTTTCAAATAAATCTTGGATTTATTTTTTAACAGTTACTGTAGCAAAAGCTACAAGCCAAAAGCTTGTAGCCTTTGCTACTTGAAGTTTGTTTCATGTTTGTGGTGATTGTGCAGGAACCAAGAACAAGACTACCCCAATTCTTTTTCTCTCATTTTGTTGTTATTTGAAGACATTGTATGCCTAGGGCCCTTCTTGGATTCCTGCAAAGGGCTTTCTCTACATTTCCATTAGCAACCTCCTAATCCATCTTTTGAAGGCATCAGCTAGGTAATTGTGGCTTGAACCCAAAATCTTGGATTTTTGATTGTGTTATTGGGATATGTGAGGATTTGCTTGAATCTGTGTTTTATTGTTGTTTATGGTTTGTTCAAGAGTATTGAATGAATGTATGCATGTTTTAGTATTTATTAATCAGATTTGTGTTGATTTAAACAAACTTTCTTTGTTAAATTTTGTTAATCAGTCATATAAGGGGGTGTTTGGATCTGCATATTAGGTCATAGTAGTGACAACTTTTTGGCTTAATTTCAGTCTTAATAAACTCTAATAGAGATTGGTGGGGTTTAGTGTTATTTTACTTTGAGTTTGGTAGAGTAAATGTAGAATTTGCATGCTAGTTGGGTAAAATTAGTCTAAATATTTAGTAAAGCTGCTTAGGGATTATTTTTTTAGTAATTTAGGGGTTCCACTCTTGCTTACTGCTATAGGTTGGTGTTAGCAAAGATTTGTAATCAGTTAATAGTAGTTTGGTGGTGTTCTAAACAAGATATGGGTGCTTGAAATTCGTTTGTAGACCATCTATATCAGCAAGGTTCATCAGACCCCATATTAGACATACAGTAACTGATTTTTGCCCAGTTTTGTGCTTAAGTTGTATTGTGCTTGTGT
The DNA here is from genome assembly GCA_025667525.1 of Glebionis coronaria. NCBI lineage: Eukaryota > Viridiplantae > Streptophyta > Magnoliopsida > Asterales > Asteraceae > Glebionis > Glebionis coronaria. Next base: position 12,548 of record JANFOE010002379.1, read on the forward strand.
TGTTTATTGTTCATTCTGACTCCCCACACTTCCATGAGTGTGGGGGTGCCCCTCTTGTCCATCAAAACCAACTAATCAACAAGATCTAGCCAAAAAGGGCCCAGACCCACGTTTTTGTTAAAGCAGTAGGAACCAAGTTCCCACTGATAGTGTTAAGGTTTGTACTGCTACACAAGCAGACAAAAGATTTCCAAGTGTCACTGTCACATTTTTACTTTTTTGTCTTTAGTGGGTTTATTTAGGATTTAAGACTTGATTTTAGTTTTATAATTTTTCTTATTTAATTTCTGATTTTTCAGTTTATTTTATTTTCTAGTTACTGTTCATTTGATATTTTTTAGATTAATTAGCCATTTTAATTAACTTTTAAATAGGCTGTTTTTGGCATTTAGTGAAAAAAGTCATTATTTTTCAGTTTTAAAATTTTTCATAGATTAAGAAAAATGTTTTAAGATTTTTAGTCAAAAATTATTTCACTGTTCACCTTTTAATTATTTTTTATAATTAATTTAGCTTAATTAGGGTTTTAATTCCAAACAGTTTTGTCTTTTAGTGCAAATTTTTACATTTTTCAAACTTTTTCAATTTTCTACTGTTCATTAGTGTAATTTAGGATTTTTAAAATTGTCAAATTAATTTTGGCATTATTTTATTATTTTTTATGATTATTTTAGTTTTAAAATAGTTTTAAGTGTTTTAAAAATAGAAAAATAGTTTTGAAAATTTAGGAAAAATACTTTTTAGTCTTTAAATTTATAAGTAAGTTATTTGTTCAATAAAATTATATTTTGGGCTTTTTCTTAATTATATTTGATTTTAGGGCTTTAATTAGCATTAAAAATTGAATATTTAATTAATAAAAGGTTTTAAAATATATTTGTTGGATTTTTATTATTATTTATATTATTTTAGACTTAGTTTAATCTTTTAATTGAGTTTTAGGTTTAATTTTTAATTTTGTCGCGTTTTACGTAATTACGTCATCGTTTTACGTCAACGTCGTAGTTTAATCGTAGTCGTAGCTCGTCTTTTATTTTTCTCTCTTCTCAACCAAAAACGTCACTAATCCAAACTTGATTTCATATATATTGGCACATTAATCCACACACCTCCTTCGAGAATGAACCCGCATTTATTCGGTTTTACGTTTTTCCTAAAGCGTATAACTTAATACTTGCCACTCATACGCGTTTTTCCTAAAACGTGTACGAAAAACCTACATCAATTTTTGGCGCCGCTGCCGGGGAGGTGTTTAGTGTGCCATTATTATTATCGTGTTTGTGTGAGTAGTTCATTTTTGCTTTTCATTTTTGGAAAGCGTGAATATCGTACATACTCATTTTTGTTATTTTTCATTACTATATTATAATATCCAAATAAATCGTGTTTAGTTTTCCTAAGTTAAACACACAACAATCTTTTACTATATTGTAGATATATTGGTTTTCGTTTTTATTGTGAATATATTATTACTATATTGTACTACGTAAGAACAATAAAAATACAAGTACTCCAAAAGCGTGAAAACGCAACCTTGATTCGGGATTTCATCACTCGACCATTGTATTCGAATCCAAAGCAAAAGTTAAAGGCAAAATAGATAAATACTTTCGTGAGGCTTAATTTCAATTAACACAAACTATAAGGTGGGTATAAGGCGGTTGTATTTCACAACCTAAAGGAAAAAGGCTCTTAAGTGCTTCGCGCCGCCTCGTTTCCTCCGCTTGCTTGTGCGTGTTTTGAGAAAGAGGGCTAATCGAGGGTTTGCCGCCCAAGTATTATCTACGTTTATTATATTTACTTGTGTTTTCAAGATTAAACCCTCTTGAACGTTTTGGTGTTCCACCAACGTTCTAAAGTCATCGAGAACGTTCACTCCACGTGATCGTTTTCATTCTTTGAGGCTCCTTTAATCGAGAAAGTCGATTCGAGGGGAGATTTGTAGATTTGTGTCTACGCAATACATTCAAAAATTCAAAAAAATTAAAAAACCAATCAAAAACCAAAAAAATTGAAAAAATCGAAAAGCCGCAAAAAGAATCTTCTTTGCTACCACCCATTCTACGCTTAGTGCATGCGCACTCGATCGAAGGATTATTCCAATTCTAGCGAAGCTTCGAATCGACGCAATCGTAATCGAAGGAATCAACGACGTAGACGAGAATTAGAAACCGACGTTCCTAATATCGTTGTTGAAGAAACCGTAGAGGAGATGGCCGACAATCGTTCGATGATGGAATTGCTCCAAGCGCCCACTGAGGGTTATGGAGACGCGATCGTAATTCTCGCTATCGAAGCGGAGAATTTTGAGATAAAGAGCAGAATGCTTTCGTTGATCCAAGCTACGAAGTTTCGAGGTCGTGAAGCCGATAATCCTCACGACCATATTCGGAATTTTGATCGTCTTTTGGCCACGAGCAAGTTTAAGAACGTCGACACCGATGTCATCAAGCTTATGCTTTTTCCGTACTCGCTCGATGGTGCCGCCAAGGATTGGTACGAGAAAGAGCCACCTAATTCGATAACTACGTGGAAGGATCTCGTCTCCAAGTTTGTTAATTATTTTTTCCCACCGTCTAAGACAACGTTTTTCAAAAATGAAATTACGAAATTTGAGCAAAAACCGAATGAATCTTTTAGAGACGCGTGGGATCGTTTTAAGGAATTACTTAGGCAATGTCCTCACCATGGTTTTTCCGAGTTGCACCAAATCGATACGTTTTACAACGGTCTTAATTTTCACGAACAAGATTCGTTGAATTCCGCCGTCGGTGGCAACTTTTTGTGTAAAACTCCAAAAGATGCTTTGATAATTATCGAAAACCGATCCAAGGTTTACCAACTCCGCAACGCACCGAGTATTGCCAATGTCGCCAATGTTAGTAGTTCTAATTGTAACATTGAGAGAGTTGATGCGAAAGTCGATAAGTTGACGAATGTGTTCACGTCTTTTCTCGTCGAAATGCAAAAGAAAGACGCTCCCGCTACGGTGAAAGCGGTTGAGGTTTCGTGTACGTTTTGTGGTGGACCTCATTATTATTACGAGTGTGCGGCTACGGATGGCCAAACGTCGAATGTGAGTGCGTTAAACCACAATTTTTCTAATCAAAATCAAAATAACGCCGGTCCATCACAAAAAGGAAATTATAACCAAGGCAACAATTTTCAAAACCGAAACAATTTTCAAGGAAACAATCAACAAGGAAATTTTTCGAATCAAAATCAAGGAGGTTATAATCAAGGTCGTAATATAACTTGGCAAAATCGAGACAATAACCAAAACTCGAATTTTTCAAACAACAACAATCAAGGTAACAATTTTTCAAGTGGTAATCAAGGAAATTTTCAAAGAAGTAATCAAAACCAAGGGAACTTTAATTCAAATCAAAATAGTTCGTCAAACGATTTTCAAAATTACATGAAAACGAATGAGGCTAATATGAGACGATTAGAGGGAGAAATTGGTACTTTGAAAAAAGACTTATCTAATACATTGAAATTGCAAAACACGAAGATTGAGCAAGGGCAAATTGACATAAAAAGATGTTTTCGGTCATAATGAACAAGTCCTCGGGTGCGTCATCAAGTTCGTTACCTAGTGACACCGTTGCAAATCCGAAGGAACAATGTAAAGCCGCCTCGTCTCGTGAGAAAGGTCGTGTGATTACCCCTAACCTTGAAGGATTCCTTGTTGTTTATTCTTCTCAACCCTCGACTTCTAAGACGTCTTCTTGTTCTAAAGTCGATGGGGTGAACGTGGCGACCAAGGAAAGTAGTGCACACCCTCGTGTACCTCAAATTCCATCCACGGTTCAAAAAGAGAGCTTTGTTGACCTTACAAAAGTAACCCTTGAAGAAACTTGTGCTTCGATCCTTCTTAAAAAACCCAAAAGGCGTATGCCGAGAAAGGAAAAGGATCCGGGCCAATTTCTATTACCTTGTGATTTTCGAGATTGAGGGATGTTTAGCCCTTGGAGATTTAGGTGCTAGCATCAATCTCATGCCTCATTCTCTTTGGAAGTTGATGAGATTGCCTTCGCTTACCCCCACAAACATGACAATCGAGCTTGCAAATTGTACGCCACTTATACCAATTGGAATAGCCGAGGATGTCTATGTCAAAGTTGGAAAGTTTGTTTTTCCCGCGGATTTCGTTATATCCGATTACGAGTGTGACCCTAAATGTCCCATTATTTTAGGACGACCATTCTTATCAACGGCTAGAACCGTAATCGACGTTCACGAGGGGAGGCTTACTATGAGATATGGGGATGAAAAAATGGACTTTTTCGCTAGAAAATCCCGAGGGTTTAATGATAATGAAAAAACCGAGGTTTCACAACCTAATGTTTCTAAACCTAATGATTTCAAAATGTTCACTTTAGCGGAACAAATGAGGCTTGATGCATGTTTTGAAAGAATTAAGAAAAACGGTTTTAAAGATGATGATTTTAATGATAAAGAGTACGTGTACCTAATTCAAAAGGGTATGTGTAAATTTATGGATGAAAACTCACTTTGGGATGTTTTTAGCGAAACAAGTGAACCACCAATTCCGAAGGGCAACGTTAGTGCCATCACAACAAAGACCAATATGGGCTCGTCTTCACCACCTTCGAAGGACCATGACTTTGAGGCCCATACTTCTAAACCCTTTGAAGTGCCTCCCACTCCTAGCCCCAAATCCATTAAGGCTAAGGAAGTGGCCCAACCCAATGCAATCTCACCCATCATAGAAATGTCACCTAAGCATAGCCCAAGGGCTTGTAAGACCATGGTTGTGACTCTCGAGAAATCCACTCGAGAACTTGCTCACATCGACACTTTCTTTAATGGCGATGGTGATTTTGCCGAGATCGAGCATATATTTGCTAATCCGCCATCCATCTTCGAGGATTTACCCTTTGATAAATCTTCAAATGAAGAGGACGATCCCATGTCGGAAATTTCTTATGATGATGAGAATGACGACACTTTCACAACGTACTCGAATTCCGTATACGAACCTATTTTTCATCATAATCCCATTTTTGATGATGAATTTGAGAACGTTGATGACCATATCATCGATCCTCCTTCGTTTCACAATTGTGAGGATGAAGAATTCTTTAAGGAGGTCGATGATTTTCTTGCTATAGACACAAGTCCCATTCTCGAGGAGTTACCTTATAAACACTCCTCATTTGAGAATGACGTTTACCACATTCGTGAGGATCTAACTTATCAACGATCCCCACAAAAGAATGATGGTTTCGTGCTTGATCGTGATCTTTTCGAGAGAGTTTCTAAGATACTCAAGGAGGGGAATGACAAACCGTGGTTTGACAAGCCTATCTTTGATGAAGAAATCGATGAGATCGACGTTCATGAAGATGACGAGTATGTAGACCCCGAGGGGGCGGTGTTCTTTATTGATCGACGTTTTGAGAACTTATATAATCCGCCACCCCCTAACCGCGACTTAAATGTGAGGATTTTTAGCGCGACTAATTTTCAATTTGACACGCCAAATATTTTCGACATTATCAAATCGGGTTTTCATAAAGAGTTTTTAAACGATGAAAAAGGAAAAGATTTTAAAAATGTTTTAAATGACTTTTCTACATGTTTAACTCCGTCATCACCGCGTTTCATGAGTGCTACCACCTCGTCTACTCCTTCTGACGATGGTGTGTGTGGTTTTAGTGTGGGGGAAGCCTCAAATGTTCCCTCGCATTTCTCCACCGAGGACGAGATTTACGATCCCGGAATTGCTTGTAAAGGGAAATCTCGGTCTTCCACCGATGCAATAAATGGAAAATCTTTTCGTTTGCTTGGTGTGAGTCTACCTCGAGTAGCTCATATGTTTGACTTACCCATTGCCCCACCTTTCTACTTCTTATCTCTTTTCTTCTACCCCATTGGGGTTTTGTTTTGTGTTGAAGTGGCGTTGTTTTGTCTTTCATCCGAAAACGAAGACGCTATCTTTGACCCCGGTATTCGTGTATCGGGTTTTTAAAGTACTCCATGTACTTTTGGGCCTTGTTTATCATGTAAGCCCCACCAAAAATGACCAAACCAAGATTATCCCTAAATGATCACATTTATTGGGATTCGAGTCGAGCTTTTGACTCGGTTATAAAAAACAAGGTGCCTCGTGGGGGATTCTCATGCTTATCCTTGTACATATTATCGCTTTCTTAGTTAACATAACGAGGGGACTTGTGCTCTTCCAACCTTTGTTACGTGGTTGTTTGTGATTGTGATTTATTAGGTTCATCGTCATCATTGAAGCCTCTCGTGTTCGTTTTACGGATCTCTCGTCATCATTGAAGCTTCGATCGTTGCCTTTGGAGATTCCGATATCCGATGATATCCTTTTATGTTCTAACGTTTATCTTATTAGCATAATTCATAAACGGCTTTTAGGTTATTTGTTTTACCCTTTCCATGCTCGAGATTAAGCATTCGACTTCGTCTCTAGTATGAGGGTGTTTACACCCCTAGACTCGAAACATTGAGGACAATGTTTAGTTTTAGTATGGTGGGGTGAGTAGATACTTCACCTTGCTTACGTCAACACGCAATCCAAAAGTCATCTTTTTGTTATCATTTTGTTGCAAAATAAGGCTAAAAATGGCCAAATTTTAAAATTTTTCGTATTTTCATAAGTGTTTAAGACACGAATGTAGGTTTTCCGATGGTGAGAACGAGAGTAATTTTTTACTCGACCGTGCGTGTTGAGCACTTAGCTTCGATTCCTTAACTTTTTAGGCTAAGTCTCTTAAATGAGGACGAAAAATGATAGAGTTAGTTATAAGTCTCCTAATCGTCACGATCTTATGTGTAGTAATTGTTAGCTTATTCTCCCAACGCTTTTGCATAATAAATTGTTAATAAATATTGATTTAGCGGTTTAGTCACTATTGTTGGTTTCTAATTTGTTTTGGTAGCTTCCATGTAATTAAATTGGAAAAACATTAAGGTATCGCCAGCGTCACGGTTTTGAAGTATTGGCACCCGAATAATCGAAAGCTTCACCCAATAATAAGATTTCAAGTGCTCACCTAAATTAAGCAAAAAATTGAAGCTCACAAGGCCGAAAAATATATGCCCAAATTGAAAGTGAATCAAGCCTTAATCTTCGAAGCTTTAAAGATCCAAAATTCGCTTTAGCGTGAGGATATATACGTCTTTGGCTAATAAAACCACCGATGAGGCGGATAATAAAAGGCAAGGCAAGACCGAAGTCATAATAAAAGCTCCATGGCGGAGTTGAATAAAAGATGGAGGTAAACCAATGATAATAAGGCCCTTCCGTTAGGGGGCGTATAAAAGTCTTGGTAATAAGTCTCATGTTCAAAACCGTTATAAAAACGTGTTTATCGATCCTTCTTGTTGACTTAATTTTTTGACATCGTTGTCTATTAGGATGAATTATTAATTTAATGATTTTGGTTATACCGTTAAGTCTCTATTTTTAGACTTAATCTCTTTTCACGCATAAGTCAATGATGTATCCTCGTGATCATTAAGACAAAAATAAAATATAAGAGATACCAAGTAGGAATAAGGGAGTTTAGGTTCGTAATTAACACTCATGAGATGTGATCGTGTTGCTAACTTATAATAACAATGATCTCGTTACACGCTTAGCATGGAATTGGGTGAAAATCGAGGACGACGAAATTATTTCTAACGAAGCATTCACGTGTTCTTGTTCTATGATCCCAAAAGTCACATTCTCGTGATGAAAACAATACATTATGTCTAAAACGCGTGTAGTAGTTTATTTAAATTTATGTCTTCAATAAATGTCATCATAAAATGAATTTTGGAAGTGCTACGATACTTAATTCTATCATTGCGTGGGGACACGGCAATGGTTTAGTATGGGGGAGTGATGAGACTGTATTTATACATAGTCTCATCGTCCAAATCGGGCTTAAAACGCTTAAAATATCGTCAAAATACCCAAATATATGCTTGTGTTTGTTCATTGTGTATTTTAGGTACGGATATCGTGAATTCACCAAAAGATCAAAGGAATCAAGCAAAAACGAACACGGGAAACGAAGCTGCACAAGAAACCGGGCCCAAGTATGGAATTTACAAAATTACCCTTGAAGTTTGAAGATTGGCAAGATTGGTCCCTCAATTATTGAAGACTTGTCACTTTAGGCCCTTGTAAATCTCAATATTACAAGTGGGTCCTTAAAGTTTCAAGATATGTCATTATTAGTCCTTAGAGAATGTCAAAGTTACATGAAAGACCCTTGGTGAAAGTTTTTACACATGCCTTGCAAAATTTGACAAGTTGTGAAAACTTAAAAACAAAGGAAAGTGAGATGTTGGCTGATTAACTTGATGTGCAAAGTTTTCAAGACACCAGGGGGCAAACATGGACAAAACAAACCCATACCCACCAAATACCCAACCAAACCCGTTTTTACCCACCCATATTACTTCTTTTTACCCAACCAAGCCCAAAACTCGGCCCAACACCATTACCCAGTTTATTAAGTTAAACTGGTCAAGCCAGTCCATAACCTTATTGACCCTGTCACAAACTCTTTTTGAACCCATTTTTAATTAAACTTGTTTAATTATTAAAGTGGGGGAAACACATTTTTTAAAACTAATCCACCCATTTACAAATTAAAACCCTCCCTGCTACCTTCCTAATCACATAAACCCTAATCCATGATTACCAACAAATCAAAGGGGTTTTCACCCCAACCTTCCAGAACCATGATTCCTTCAACCATAAACCAAACCCACCTTTCATTTTGTCCTCACCTTCACCAAATGGGTCCCCCCCATGTCCCCTGCTTCACCAAATTGGGCAAAGTTCGAATCTTAACAGCAAATCAAGGGCCATCTATCATTCCTTGGTCCCAAAGCCTCCAATGAACGCATCAGATTGGTCCACAAACAACTGGCGTCACGTGATCACCATTGACCAAAGTTCAAACGTGAAGACTTCAAGGGCATTTAGGGTTTTTCAGTTAGCTAGGGTTTTTAGACTAGAATGTTCATCTCCATTGTATAAATATGGGTGACATGTACCCATTTTATTTTTGTTCCAGATTTTTGTAATTATTTTTTCTAGTGAATGAATATTTAACGTGTTCCTTTTAAAAGCTTGCAAATAATCTGAGTTCCTTGTCTTTCATTTCTTACTGTAAAATTTATTTCATATGCAATTTAGTTTAAGTCAAAAAAAAGTGTTTAAGATTTCAAAAGTTCATGAAGTGAAAGTGGATTGAACTTCTGATTTTTCTGAACTAGTGTTTCCAAAATTGGTTCAAAAAGTTTTCAACTGATTTTGTTAAGTTTGTTAAAGGATTTCAGAATTGGTCATTTGGTTTTCAAGGTTTCAACAAGGTTTTCAAAAGATTTTTCAAATAAATCTTGAATTTATTTTTTAACAGTTACTGTAGCAAAAGCTACAAGCCAAAAGCTTGTAGCCTTTGCTTGAAGTTTGTTTCCTGTTTGTGGTGATTGTGCAGGAACCAAGAATAAGACTACCCCAATTCTTTTTCTCTCATTTTGTTGTTATTTGAAGACATTGTATGCCTAGGGTCCTTCTTGGATTCCTGCAAAGGGCTTTCTCTACATATCCATTATGTAAAACCCGTATTTAAATTAGAGGAAGGTAAATACGCGGTTTTTATTTAAAACATTTACGTAGAAATTATCACAAGAAAACATTACAAGAAATAATATTATGCAATTGTTATTATTACATTAGTTTAAAAAAAAAACAAATATATATATATAGAAGGGCCGGTTGTTAAAACTAAAAGAGATAATGGGCTTTAGCCCATTTTGGTTATACAAAAAATCAAACGGGTGCTCCCTTTTTCCCATAATCAGTCGAACAAAAAAAAAACTAGGGTTTTACCTAACCCTTGGTGGCCGCCGGTAATAGGAGAAGGGAAAGGAGGTCCGGCCGTGTTTTTGATCTAGCAATCCTTGTACGTATCTTCTGGTTATCAACTATTACGGTATTTATTCTTTTTGTATATCAAATTATATAAATCACGAAATAGATTGTATGAATCAAAGAGAGAATGGTTGCTTTTATATAAATCAAAACCAAAACAAGAACCTGCGTTTAGGGGTGTCGGGTTTGGATTGAGGATCAAACCGAGACCACAGTGGGTCTCGGTGTGGGCTGTGTCGGACGAACGAGGGTCAAAAGACCCAAGGAATGGGGTTCGTTTAGCTTAGGATGGCCAGGTGTGTTGGTTCATGTGAACCGAGACCACCATGTCTCGGTGACTCCAGCTTGGCCCAGCCGTGACCCACACAGGGGCGGCTAGGGCCAGTTTCGACATAAGGGTGCGTTTGGGGGCTGCTAAAACATAAGGGTGCGTTTGGCTTATATAAACAGTGGGAAAATCATAGCATAACAGTGGGAACGAAATGGGTAATCAGTGGAAAGATATGGGACAGGAAAACATAATAGTAGATAACATTAGCGACAGTTTAGCGACAGTTTTTCTGTCGTAAAACTGTTATGTGTATGCAGTTTTTAATAAGGACAGTTTTAGCGACAGAATTAGTGACACATAATTCTGTCAATAATTCTTGTTGACAGATTTTGTATCACATGTTGGGTTGTTAGTGCGACCGAGATGGGCTCGGTAGGCTCGGGACATGTTTATAAAATAATAAAATAAATATTTTTATATTATACTTTTTTAATTGTTTTATAAATATTTTATATATATTTCAAGTGTATTAAATTAAATAAATTCCTAAATATTTAAAAGGGTATATTATTAGAAAACGAATTAAACAATTTAAGAACTTTCTAAATTAAGGAACTTTTATCTTTAGCGGGATACTTATTATAGAAATACTTATCGTCAGAAATACGTTTGTACGTAGCTATTAGTAGAACGTTAATACATTACAATGAATTATTATAAGACCGAATTTAGCCGTTAATATGCGTATGGAATTTCAGAAATAAATAAATAAGAAACCAATAAGATCAATAAAATTTAATAACGGATAACTGTTAACTTATTCGCGTCCTTTATTTATGTAGCACGCGTGAAGCCCGAGTAGTATTCGTTCAGTCTTCCATTTCAGTCAGTTACTGGACTAGAGGTACGGATTTCCCGTCCTTTCAGTAAGGACTTCCTTTCTATGCATGATTAGGATGTCCCATCTTCAGCCAAATGTTTTTCCCTAGTATATGTTTAAATTTATCAGTAATCATGTTAATAACTAAATAGAATTGCCTGAGCGTTATATACAAGCACGACCAGTTTATGTACTAGTTACGGAGGTACCGTAACCACGGCACTAGAGGCACCGGTGTCGTGACTCACATGCAGGAGAGTGATATCCTGCATCGTCCCACTCATGTTCAGTTTGGCCATTTTTATATGTATGTTTTAGTGGGGCGTATGGATGCATCCTAGGCTTATATGTGTTACAAGTTATCAGGGTGAATGTGGTATGTGCTCTACATCCTTCACATTGGAGCTGATCCCTCCACCCAGCACAGTTATTTAGAGGTCACCCCTCTACAGCATGACGAGGTCACCCCTCCAGTTATTCATGCACGGTTGTTACAGCACGTGACCTATATAAGCTCTGGCAAATAAAATACAGTAAATGCATGTTTTCAGAATTTAGAGTTATATTTCAGTATCAGTATATATGAACCATGTCTTACAGATTTTATGCAAGGTTATACCACATGTTACATATCAGTCTTATAGCTTCATTGTTGACTTCTATTTCATTACCTTTCAGTACATTCTTATCATGCTATATCCGTCCACTGAGCGTTATGCTCAGCCGTAGTTTCCTTTCATGTTTTCAAACGGCAGGTACACAGGGACGATCTTAGGACTTCTAAGAGAGTACGTGCATTTGGATGGGAGCTATCCAGACTCTTTTATTATTATGCATACCTTACGTTATTTTTACTTTGGTTTTTTGGACACTGTTTCGTCCTTTTCCTTTCAGTACTTAATCTTTATATTTTGGGCTTGTTGGACTACCGATGTTTGATTCTGGTATTTCCGTTTGGTCAGTTAATGTTTAATACATTGCCTTGCATGCTTTGATGACACGCCATAAATACACGTAACGGTCTATTTATCCAAGTGGGGTGTTACAATTATGGTATCAGAGCGCAAGGTTCGACCTGTAGGCTCTAAAACTTGACCTGTGGCTAGTGGGTAGTCACCAAGAACTTCTTGTATTTTGGCGTCGTTATTTTCCATGCTACTCATGATATTTATCAGTCGGATTTTCAAATTTTGATTAAGTAAACAGTTGGTACAGGACTGGCCATACTTAATCGCATGTGCTTTTCAAGAAACATTTCGTTTTGGTGAACTGACCATAGGCGTTCACCCTTGCCCGCTTAAATTTTGTATGGATGAACTGACCATAGGCGTTCATCCTTACTCATGTCAGATTTATGTTTCAGAAATTGTCATTTTGTGAACTGACCCTAGGCGTTCACCAGTATTCATGTCATATTTTGTTAGCTATACCTTCATGAATTACACTAAGCATATTCAGATATATTACCCCATATTTTAGCAGTTTTGTCAACTCATCCTCTTATATTTCAGATGCCACCCAGACGCGACACCGAGAATGATCCTAACGCAGCTGCCATTGCTGCTGCTGTTCAGGCTGCTATACAGGCCATGTTACCCCAAATTCGTGATGAGATCCGAGCTGAATATCAAAATGGACCTCAGCAGAATAACAACCCTCCTGCTCCACCACCTGCCACTTTACCCGCTTGGCTGGATCTGTTCAACAAGCAGAAGCCCCGACTGTTTGAGCAGACTGTAGCTCCAACTGATGCAGAAGACTGGATCTACCATATAGAGAAAATTTTTGGAGCTATGGGTTGTGGTGATGTTTTCAAAGTTAGGCTTGCAGTTTACAAGCTGGAGGGTCCTACTCTACATTGGTGGAGGTCTCAGAAACTGTCCAATAGGGGAGATGCTTGGGAGCTTGCATTGACCTGGGCACGTTTCAAGACGATGTTCTATGACCAGTTTTTCCCGCATGCGGAGCAAGCTAAGATGAAGAGGGACTTTCACGTTATTCGTCAGAATAATGGCGAGAACAGTATAGAGTTCATGCACCGATACCTCAGGATGGCTGGATTCTTAGGGGAGGCTGTGGGTACCGTAGAGGAGCAAGTGAAGCAATTTCGTTGGGCTCTTCACACTAGGACTGCAGATAGATTGATGAATGCCACATTCACAAATGTGTCACAAGTAGCTAATGCAGCTCGGGACATCGAGATGCTTTTTGAGAGGGACGAGCTCGAGAATGTAGAGCGCCCGGAGAAGAGGTACATCTCACCCAACAGACTTAAACAATTTAGCCCATTATTTCTTGGCAACTTATATGTTATTAAAATCTTACAGACATAGAGGAGGAGACCGATCCTAATCGGCTGCTCCGCATCAGAACTACAGGATCCACGGTCAGTCATATGACCGTAATCGGTCAGATAAGAGGAACGGCGGTGATAATTACCGCGGCAGCTCCAACTCCTCTGGCAGCTACAGGTGAGCCTTTAAGCTCCAAGAATACTAAACTATCGTGTAAAACAGATCTTAAATTTATTTGTAAATTCCAACAGAGATGCTGGACAGGGGCGTGACCAAAACAACAGGGGTCAACAGGTTGCCCGACCGGCAAATTCTGGTAATTTTAAAATTCAGTCAGTCAGCCTTATTTCAGTTAAGTTATCAAAAGCGTGACACGTATATATCATCGTAAATCAGGTTCTCAGCAAACCAGAGCTACTTCCACCGGGTATACATATCCCACTTGCATCACGTGTGGGAAGAAGCACTCGGGACCTTGTCGTCGTGGTTCGGGTAATTGCTACAAGTGTGGTCAGCCGGGCCATTTGAAGAGGGATTGCAAGAGCGGGATGCTGCCGGTACCTCAGGCCAGATTCCTCAGATTTTACCTCCCCCACCACCGATACCACCAACCACTGGTCGTGTCTACACTACTACCCGTGAACAAGCAAATAAGACCGCAGGTACCATTACTGGCATTTTGTTTATACACGGACAGTCTGCATGCGTGATTTTCGATACAGGCGCCACGCACTCGGTTATATCTACTTCATATGCTGTTAGAATAAACATGACCCCTACGCCACTAGACAGTGCACTTAGTATATCTACCCCCATGCGAGACTCTGTACTCATTACCCAAGTATATAAGGATCTCCCTCTTGAGTTTGATGATAAAATCCGTCCAGTCAGTGCTCTTCCTTTGGATATGTGTGAGTTCGATATTATTCTGGGTATGGATTAGTTATCGGTTCATCATGCCACCATAGATTGCCATGCTCACCAGGTCATCTTTGGTGATGTCCAGACACCAGAGTATATTCACCGAGGTTTCCTACCAGGAAAACATGTTCAGATCATTTCAGCTTTACAGGCTCGTACCTTACTATATCATGGTTGCGAGGGCTTCCTAGCCACAGTTCATGACACGACTTCGGAGACACCTTCAATTCATGATCAGCCAGTTGTGTCAGACTTTCCAGATGTCTTTCCCGAGGAACTTCCAGGTTTACCTCCCATGCGAGAGGTAGAATTTGGCATCGATCTCACTCCAGGTGCAGAACCAGTATCTAAAGCTCCTTACCGTATGGCTCCTGTAGAGCTTAAGGAACTGAAGGATCAACTTCAGGAACTTCTCGAAAGGGGTTTCATTCGTCCAAGCGTGTCACCATGGGGCGCTCCCGTTTTGTTTGTCAAGAAAAAGGATGGTAGTATGCGTTTGTGTATTGACTACCGTGAGTTGAATAAGCTCACTATTCGTAACCGTTATCCACTTCCTCGTATTGACGATTTATTCGATCAGCTTCAGGGTGCCAAGCACTTCTCAAAAATCGATCTACGGTCAGGCTACCATCAGCTGCGTGTAAAAGAGCAGGATATATCCAAAACTGCTTTTCGCACGAGGTACGGTCATTACGAGTTTGTTGTTATGCCATTCGGTCTCACGAATGCGCCTGCAGTATTTATGGACTTGATGAACAAAGTCTTCCACGAATTCTTAGACAAGTTCGTGATTGTATTCATCGATGATATCCTCATTTTCTCCAAATCCAAAGAGGAACATGAGAACCATCTCCGTACAGTTTTGCAGATTCTCAGACGAGAAAAACTATACGCTAAATTTTCGAAGTGCGAGTTTTGGCTGAATACAGTGACGTTTCTAGGCCATATTGTTTCCGCAGAAGGAATAACTATGGATCCTGCAAAGGTGGAGGCTATCACCAAAT
Organism: Glebionis coronaria; assembly: GCA_025667525.1. Taxonomy (NCBI): domain Eukaryota; kingdom Viridiplantae; phylum Streptophyta; class Magnoliopsida; order Asterales; family Asteraceae; genus Glebionis; species Glebionis coronaria. Next base: position 27,846 of record JANFOE010002379.1, read on the forward strand.
GGCCAAGACCGACATCTGTCACAGAGATACGTAGTTTTCTTGGGTTGGCGGGTTACTACCGCAGGTTTGTGGAAAACTTCTCACGTTTGGCGTTACCATTGACCCAACTTATGCGAAAGGGTGAGAAGTTTATATGGACCGAGGAGAGAGAAAAGAGTTTTGAGGAACTCAAGCATCGATTTATCTCAGCACCGATACTTACTCTTCCATCCGGTACAGGCGGTTATCAGATTTACAGTGACGCATCAGGAAAGGGCTTAGGTTGTGTTCTTATGCAGCATGGGAAAGTCATTGCTTATGCTTCGCGTCAACTGAAGCCATATGAGAAAAATTACCCTACTCATGATCTAGAGCTCGTAGCAGTTGTTTTTGCTCTTAAAATCTGGAGACATTATTTATACGGTGAGTCGTGTGATATCTTCACCGATCACAAAAGTCTCAAGTATATATTTACACAACGAGAGCTGAACATGAGACAGAGGCAATGGTTAGAACTACTGAAAGACTACGACACTAATATCCAGTATCACCCAGGTAAAGCGAATGTAGTGGCAGATGCCCTTAGCAGAAAGTCGGGTATGGTAAATGGCATTAAAGTTCAGAAAGAAATTATTCAGGACTTAGAGCGTTACGATATTGAACTCTTAGTACGCGGACAAAGAGGATATTGGGCTAGTTTGAGGGTAGAACCAGATTTGCTCTCTAGGATTAAAGCCGCACAAGAGGATGATGGTGAAATCTGGGCGATTATCCAGAACATTGACCGGCAGACCGAATTTCGCATCGATGACGATGGTATCGTATGGCAGGGTACCAAACTCTGCGTTCCAGAAGACCCTACTCTCAGAGAAGCCTTGATGACTGAGGCTCACAGCTCTCCGTTCTCTATCCACCCGGGTTCCACAAAAATGTACCACGATCTTAAGCAACATTTCTGGTGGAGCGGCATGAAGCAGGATGTCGCAACATTTGTGTCTAAATGCTTAACCTGTCAGCAGGTTAAGATAGAGCACCAACGTTCCAGTGGTCTTCTCCAGCCATTAGATATTCCAATGTGGAAATGGGACAAGATCTCTATGGATTTTGTTACCGGACTACCACAGACTCAGCGGAGACATGATGCAATCTGGGTAGTTGTCGATCGTTTGACCAAGTCAGCACATTTCATTCCTATTCGCAAAGATTTCGCAGTCAGTAAATTAGCGAAACTATTCACCGAGGAGATCGTACGATTACACGGTACACCTTCGGAAATTATATCAGATAGGGATCCCCGTTTCACTTCTCATTTCTGGGGAGGTTTGCATAAAGCTTGGGGAACTAGGCTCAAGCTCAGCACAGCTTTCCATCCACAGACGGACGGTCAGTCAGAGCGTACCATCCAGACCTTGGAGGACATGCTACGCGCCTGTGCATTAGAATGGACAGGACATTGGGATGACTATATTTGCTTGGTCGAGTTTGCTTACAACAACAGTTGGCATGCTAGTATCAAGCGTGCTCCATTCGAGATGTTATACGACAGAAAATGCCGTGCTCCTATTTGTTGGGATCAGGTGGGAGAACGTTTGATTGAAGGACCTGAACTGATAGAACTGACCAATGAAAAAGTCGCCATCGCTAGGGCAAAGCTGCAAGAAGCGCGTACTCGCCAGAAGAGTTACGCCGACAAGCATCGCAGAGATCTATCTTTTCAGACTGGGGATCGTGTGTTCCTCAAAGTATCACCCGCTCGCGGTGTCAGACGTTTTGGCCTCAAAGGCAAACTTAGCCCTTGTTACATAGGACCGTTCGAAATCCTTGAACGTATTGGTGAAGTGTCATATCGATTGGCATTACCGCCTCAGCTTTCACACGTCCACAACGTGTTTCATGTATCATTACTCAGGGGGTACAACTATCATGAGCTTCACAAAGTAAATTATCCACTCGATCAGATTCGGGAGGATTTATCTTATATTGAGGAACCCGAAGCAGTTTTAGATCGCCAGGATCGAGTTATGAGAAGGAAGACCATTCCTTTCGTTAAAATCCTGTGGAGGAACCATACCGAGCGGGAGGCCACTTGGGAAACAGAGGAGTCTATACGGACTTCTTATCCTCACTTTCAGTTTTGATTTGGGTATGTCTTTTCGGCTTTTATGTCTTCCAGCTTATAGCATTTTCGGCTTTTACCAGTCAGCTTAAATACCCTATAATTCGGGGACGAATTATTCTTTTAGAGGGGAAGAATTGTAAAACCCAGTACGACCGCATCTTTAATTCGGGGACGAATTATTCTTTTAGAGGGGAAGAATTGTAAAACCCGTATTTAAATTAGAGGAAGGTAAATACGCGGTTTTTATTTAAAACATTTACGTAGAAATTATCACAAGAAAACATTACAAGAAATAATATTATGCAATTGTTATTATTACATTAGTTTAAAAAAAAAACAAATATATATATATAGAAGGGCCGGTTGTTAAAACTAAAAGAGATAATGGGCTTTAGCCCATTTTGGTTATACAAAAAATCAAACGGGTGCTCCCTTTTTCCCATAATCAGTCGAACAAAAAAAACTAGGGTTTTCCCTAACCCTTGGTGGCCGCCGGTAATAGGAGAAGGGAAAGGAGGTCCGGCCGTGTTTTTGATCTAGCAATCCTTGTACGTATCTTCCGGTTATCAACTATTACGGTATTTATTCTTTTTGTATATCAAATTATATAAATCACGAAATAGATTGTATGAATCAAAGAGAGAATGGTTGCTTTTATATAAATCAAAACCAAAACAAGAACCTGCGTTTAGGGGTGTCGGGTTTGGATTGAGGATCAAACCGAGACCACAGTGGGTCTCGGTGTGGGCTGTGTCGGACGAACGAGGGTCAAAAGACCCAAGGAATGGAGTTCGTTTAGCTTAGGATGGCCAGGTGTGTTGGTTCATGTGAACCGAGACCACCATGTCTCGGTGACTCCAGCTTGGCCCAGCCGTGACCCACACAGGGGCGGCTAGGGCCAGTTTCGACATAAGGGGTGCGTTTGGGGGCTGCTAAAACATAAGGGTGCGTTTGGCTTATATAAACAGTGGGAAAATCATAGCATAACAGTGGGAACGAAATGGGTAATCAGTGGAAAGATATGGGACAGGAAAACATAATAGTAGATAACATTAGCGACAGTTTAGCGACAGTTTTTCTGTCGCAAAACTGTTATGTGTATGCAGTTTTTAATAAGGACAGTTTTAGCGACAGAATTAGTGACACAGAATTCTGTCACTAATTCTTGTTGACAGATTTTGTATCACATGTTGGGTTGTTAGTGCGACCGAGATGGGCTCGGTAGGCTCGGGACATGTTTATAAAATAATAAAATAAATATTTTTATATTATACTTTTTTAATTGTTTTATAAATATTTTATATATATTTCAAGTGTATTAAATTAAATAAATTCCTAAATATTTAAAAGGGTATATTATTAGAAAACAAATTAAACAATTTAAGAACTTTCTAAATTAAGGAACTTTTATCTTTAGCGGGATACTTATTATAGAAATACTTATCGTCAGAAATACGTTTGTACGTAGCTATTAGTAGAACGTTAATACATTACAATGAATTATTATAAGACCGAATTTAGCCGTTAATATGCGTATGGAATTTCAGAAATAAATAAATAAGAAACCAATAAGATCAATAAAATTTAATAACGGATAACTGTTAACTTATTCGCGTCCTTTATTTATGTAGCACGCGTGAAGCCCGAGTAGTATTCGTTCAGTCTTCCATTTCAGTCAGTTACTGGACTAGAGGTACGGATTTCCCGTCCTTTCAGTAAGGACTTCCTTTCTATGCATGATTAGGATGTCCCATCTTCAGCCAAATGTTTTTCCCCAGTATATGTTTAAATTTATCAGTAATCATGTTAATAACTAAATAGAATTGCCTAAGCGTTATATACAAGCACGACCAGTTTATGTACTAGTTACGGAGGTACCGTAACCACGGCACTAGAGGCACCGGTGTCGTGACTCACATGCAGGAGAGTGATATCCTACATCGTCCCACTCATGTTCAGTTTGGCCATTTTTATATGTATGTTTTAGTGGGGCGTATGGATGCATCCTAGGCTTATATGTGTTACAAGTTATCAGGGTGAATGTGGTGTGTGCTCTACATCCTTCACATTAGAGCTGATCCCTCCACCTAGCACAGTTATTTAGAGGTCACCCCTCTACAGCATGACGAGGTCACCCCTCCAGTTATTCATGCACGGTTGTTACAGCACGTGACCTATATAAGCTCTGGCAAATAAAATACAGTAAATGCATGTTTTCAGAATTTAGAGTTATATTTCAGTATCAGTATATATGAACCATGTCTTACAGATTTTATGCAAGGTTATACCACATGTTACATATCAGTCTTATAGCTTCATTGTTGACTTCTATTTCATTACCTTTCAGTACATTCTTATCATGCTATATCCGTCCACTGAGCGTTATGCTCAGCCGTAGTTTCCTTTCATGTTTCCAAACGGTAGGTACACAGGGACGATCTTAGGACTTCTAAGAGAGTACGTGCATTTGGATGGGAGCTATCCAGACTCCTTTATTATTATGCATACCTTACGTTATTTTTACTTTGGTTGTTTGGACACTGTTTCGTCCTTTTCCTTTCAGTACTTAATCTTTATATTTTGGGCTTGTTGGACTACCGATGTTTGATTCCGGTATTTCCGTTTGGTCAGTTAATGTTTAATACATTGCCTTGCATGCTTTGATGACACGCCATAAATACACGTAACGGTCCATTTATCCAAGTGGGGTGTTACACATTAGCAACCTCCTAATCCATCTTTTAAAGGCATCAGCTAGGTAATTGTGGCTTGAACCTAAAATCTTGGATTTTTGATTGTGTTATTGGGATATGTGAGGATTTGCTTGAATATGTGTTTTATTGTTGTTTATGGTTTGTTCAAGAGTATTGAATGAATGTATGCATGTTTTAGTAGTTATTAATCAGATTTGTGTTGATTTAAACAAACTTTCTTTGTTAAATTTTGTTAATCAGTCATATAAGAGGGTGTTTGGATCTGCATATTAGGTCATAGTAGTGGCAACTTTTTGGCTTAATTTCAGTCTTAATAAACTCTAATAGAGATTGGTGGGGTTTAGTGTTATTTTACTTTGAGTTTGGTAGAGTAAATGTAGAATTTGCATGCTAGTTGGGTAAAATTAGTCTAAATAATCAGTAAAGCTGCTTAGGGATTGTTTTTTAGTAATTTAGGGGTTCCACTCTTGCTTACTGCTATAGGTTGGTGTTAGCAAAGATTTGTAATCAGTTAATAGTAGTTTGGTGGTGTTCTAAACAAGATATGGGTGCTTGAAATTCGTTTGTAGACCATCTATATCTGTCACACTCCCAAAATATCAGAGTATAATGGCAACAAGGGAGTGGTGACGTCATGATTATCATACACACAGTTACAAAGAACGACCTCTAAATGAGACGTTCGGAAAATTGATCACTTGCATTTGATAAAATAAATAGTTTTAACATAGTGCGGAAGCATAAAACTGGTCACAGATACAAAAAAACATAGTTTCCAAATAGTACAAATGATCTTTATTTTCAATAGAAATGACGGCAGTGCATGAGACCTCACATAGCATCTTCCTTCTTAATACCTGAGAAAAACATTGCTAAAGCGTCAACATAAAGTTGGTGAGTTCATAGGTTTAGTTAATTTGAAGTGTTTAATGAACCACAAGATTTTCCCAAACGTTATGACAATATAACAAATACAAAGTCATCATAAAAGCATTTATTACAGTCTAAGCTCGTGACACCGAAGCGTTAACAACACCGGCAGTATAATCATATAAATGTAGCCCAACTGGATGCCTAAACCCACGACATCCTATCTCAGACTCAAATGAAACTGTGCCCGCTTGTCCCTTGTTGGACCAAGACGGACAGGGGCGTCAACCCCGATAGATCTATCCATAACATTCGCGCTTACACAAAGTAATTAACGGTTCACGATTCACGGGCCAAAGCAACTGGGTTTTTAGTGGGACTTAGACTAGTATATAAATCAGTAAATGAACTTGTGTTCATACGTTAAATCAAGCAATGTCTCACCCCAAAAGGAGTAAAACCAGTTAAAAAGTGGGGCTATAAACTCACCTCGTAACTAAGCAAAGTGATGAGATTACACGGTAGCTCGAGAATACAATCACGTTATCCAAAACCTAAATAAGTATATCGACCGGGTCACGACACTTATAATTTCACCAATAAAAATGCATGCCACCCTAGTTGTGCTTGACGGTATATTTTGTTTACGGAAAAACGCGACATTTAAACTCGATTAGTTAACAAATGGGTTTTGTATTACACTTTATATTAAAATTTCAGTTGGGCCTTATATATACCCAATATAAACCGAATAGCCCAACCCTGCAAGGTAACACATGGGCTCGGCCCATTGACTGTTTGACCCAACCCGGCCCAACAGGCGATATAAACAAAGTTGGGGGGGGGGGGCATATATCTGTTTTTATCCCCAAAACTCACAGTCACACACTCTCTCTCGATATTAACTCCCACCGTTTCTTATTCTCTCTCTCTCTCCTCTCAAACCGGATCTAACACATCCATGGTCAAAAATCAATACCACTGCTGTTTTCATCAAAGATGTATGAAGCTTTATGTTGTTTATCATTTGTGGGACATGGGATATCATCTCCACAACAAACCTACTGGTTTCTGAGGTCTCCCACGGACGATTTAGTGTTGGTTCCTTCATCAAGATAAGTCCTAATCTCTTTTCTAAAGGAAATAGTCTAAATGACTTTTAATTAATCATTTGAAAACAAAGAGGGTTTTTATAAATCTCGAAATCATTTGATTTCATCAAAACCTAAGGCATGGGCTCTCGAAATAATTTTTAAATAAACTAGGGTTTCGAAATATTGGGATTTTTCTCAATCCGTGGTTTTATCATAATCAATTAGTGATTTCGTGTGTAAATCCATGTTAATTTCATCATGAAACTAATTTATAAAATTTAGGGTTTCAGGTATTTTGGGGGTTTTCTAAATCTTGAGTTTCATTAAAATCAACTAGTGTTTTTAGGCTTCTCTTGATGTTAATTATCCAATAGAAACATGTTTCGAAAATTAGGGTTTTGAAGAATTAGGGGTTTTCTTATTCTATGATTTCAGTCTAATTAATTTGTGTTTTTACGCTTCTATTGATCTCAATTACTAAATGAAATTAAGTTTTCGAAAATTAGGGTTTATACACTTTGGGGGTTTTTATACCGGTGGGTCCAATTAGGTATAAATAGTGTTTCTATAAAACAAATCTGATTAATTTCTAGCTTTGGTTGATTTTACAAATACTTAAGGTTTCGGCAGATTTTAGTTTTGATTCAAATGAGGTTCTTGGTATTACTATTATTATTGTTAATCACTTTATATAAAATACCAAAAGAATGTAAAAGGAGGGGGGGTCTCGGCTTAGACAAAATCAAGGGGTTTTGGGTCGTTGGGTACATAAAAGTTAGCATGGTCATTAATTTAAGTCGCCTAGTTTGATAATAGGGTGGTTTCTAAATACTAACTCGTTTGTTATATGTTTTCGCAGGTTGTTTTAAAATGACGAGCACAACTAGACGTATGCATAAAATTAAAAGGAAGGTGGGTAAAAGACTCACAGTGAGAGTTTTGTTTGGGCTTGTGTATTCGGACAAGGATTTGGAGTGTGTTTGGCTTGGCTGGAACTAGTGCTTCGATTAGTATTCACTGATCTTGCTCAGTTTATCCTTGTTTGAAATATGTTGTAATGTGTTTTGTTTTTGTGTTATAAGCTTTGTGAAAATGGACAGTATTTAACATTTTAATCTCGGCATAGGATAAAACCAAATCTGGAATTGGAGGTCTTGTGATATGCCCATAAAAGGCATTTTTGGCATGTGTGTTGTCTTGATATGGTGAGTGGACTTATAAAATAAGTCAGTATATTGTAGGTTTGACTTGGGTTGACTGAGATTAACCAAATTGAAAATATGAATAAAGACTTTACCAAGTTTGATTTTTATTTACTGTTTGTGTTAAATTAGCTTGTACCATTCGGCCCAGCAAGGGTTTATCAAAATGACATGAGTTTTAGACGCGTACACTTAACAACAAGAACTCGTAATACAATCTCAATAACACAACTTAAGCAAGGATGGATACGTGTATTCTCGAAGGTTTAGTAAATATTCATAACCGGCGCAAACCGTTAATACATAAAACGTTCAATAACGAACTCGTCTCTATAACAATAATAAGACGCGAGAATTCGAGTTGTTACATTCGCTCTCCCTAAAGAGGGCTTTGTCCGCAAAGCTAAACAAACGATACATTTACGTCGACACCACATTAGTAAACAAATGAGGACGCTTTATAAATATGAGATAATTTCTCAATTTGTTAAATCCACAAGGTTCAAAGCTCACATTAAATAATTTCACGGAAAAACAAAGGTGAAAAATTGACGGATGTCACAGTATTCCTATGTTTTAGAGATTTCGTCACGAAATCAAGACGTTGTTGTAGTAGGGTGATTAGCGAAAAGATGAGGATACTTGCTCTTGAATTGGTCTTCACGTTCCCATGTGTATTCTGGACCTCTACGTGCATTCCAACGGATTTTCACGATAGGTATACGACTTTGCTTGAGCTGTTTGACCTGACGGTCCATGACCTCCACCGGTTCTTCTACGAAGTTGAGTTTGTCGTCGAGTTGGATCTCTTCTAAAGGAATAACGAGTGTCTCGTCGGCTAAGCATTTCTTCAGATTGCAAATGTGGAACACATTATGCACTCGGCTAAGTTCTTGAGGTAACTCCAAACGATAGGCCACGAGGCCAATTCTCTCTATAATCTTGAATGGTCCAATGTAACAAGGATTCAACTTTCCACGTTTTCCAAAGCGGATCACGCCTTTCCAAGGTGAGACCTTCAACATGACTCTATTGCCAACCTCAAACTCAAGGGGTTTGCGTCTCATGTCAGCATAACTCTTTTGTCGATCTCTTGTGGCTTGCATACGGCTCTTGATCTTAAAGATCTTCTCAGTAGTCTCATGTATGATCTCGGGTCCAGTGAGTTGGGCCTCACCAACCTCTGCCCAACACACGGGTGAACGACACTTTCTACCATACAATGCTTCGAACGGTGCTGCCTTTATGCTAGTGTAATAACTATTGTTGTATGAGAACTCCACCAGAGGCAGGTGCCTATCCCATCTATTTCCAAAGTCGATCACACAATCTCTCAGCATATCTTCTAGGGTTTGAATGGTCCTCTCACTTTGACCGTCAGTTTGGGGGTGATACGCAGTGCTCATATCCAACTGAGTTCCCAACGCTTTCTGCAGTGATTTCCAAAACTGTGAAGTAAATCAGCTATCTCGGTCAGAGATTATAGACACAGGCACACCATGCCTCGTGACTACTTCCTCCAAGTATGTTCTTGCTAACTTATCCATTCCATCAGTCTCCTTGATTGGTATGAAGTGAGCCGATTTGGTGAGTCGGTCGACGATGACCCAAATAGTGTCAAAGCCAGCTGAGGTTTTAGGTAGCTTTGTAATGAAATCCATAGTGATCCTTTCCCACTTCCATTCTGGCAGTTCGGGTTGGACCAATAATCCTGATGGTTTCATGTGTTCGGCCTTGACCTTGGCACAAGTCAAGCACTTGCCAACATATGTAGCAATGTCCGCCTTCATGTTCGGCCACCAATACAACATCTTAAGGTCATGATACATCTTGTCAGATCCCGATGTATGGAGTATTTTGACTTATGCGACTCATGCATAATCAAAGGTCGTACGTCACCATGGCACGGTAACCAACTCCTATTATCAAGGCATAATGTCCCATCTGAGCGAGCTTCTAACTTCTTTATCATGCCTTCAACATCTTCAGTCTTGAGAATTTCCTCCTCGACTGCCTCCTTCTGAGCCTTGAGAATTAAGGATGGAAGATCTAAGTCAATGGTCATCACCAAGGCTTTCACTCTAAGAACTCTCTCCTTTCGACTCAAAGTGTCAGCCATGACATTTGCCTTGCCCGGGTGATAACGGATCTCGCAATCGTAATCACTGAGCAACTCTAGCCAACGTCGTTGTCTCATGTTGAGTTCTTTTTTATTCAAGATGTGTTGTAGACTTTTATGATCAGTGAATACAACACACTTTGTGCCATAAAGGTAGTGTCTCCAAATTTTCAGGGCAAACACCACTGCTCCTAACTCTAGATCATGAGTTGTGTAGTTCTTCTCGTGCACTTTTAGTTGTCTTGACGCATAAGCAATGACCTTAGTCCTTTGCATCAACACCGCACCCAACCTTTTTATGGATGCATCACAATATACTACAAAGTCTTCATTACCCTCGGGTAGGGCTAGTATAGGTGCTTCACACAATATCTGCTTCAATGTTTGGAATGCCAAATCTTGATCCTCTTTCCACTCAAACTTCTTGTCCTTTTGAGTTAATTCCGTCATTGGTTTAGCTATCTTGAGAAACCCTCAATGAATCTCCTATAGTAACCAGCAAGACCTAAAAATTGGCGGATCTCCGTGGGTGTTGTAGGAGTCGCCCAATCTTTCACAGCCTCGATCTTAGCAGGATCAACGTGAATACCACTGCTATCGATTACATGCCCAAGGAATTGCACCGTGTTTATCCAAAACTCACATTTGGAAAACTTTGCATATAACTTCTCCTTCCTCAGCAGCTCTAGTATGGTCTTCAAATGCTCTTTGTGTTCTTCTTCATTACGAGAGTAGATGAGAATATCATCGATAAATACAATCACAAACTTGTCCAAGTATGGTTTGCAAACTCGGTTCATGAGATCCATGAATACCGCGGGTGCGTTTGTCAAACCAAAAGGCATAACTTGGAACTCGTAGTGTCCGTACCGGGTTCTAAAAGCCGTCTTGTGGACGTCTTCTTCTCTAACCCTTAGCTGATGATACCCCAACCTTAAATCAATCTTCGAGTATATGCTAGATCCTTGCAGTTGGTCGAAAAGATCGTCAATTCTTGGAAATGGGTAGCGGTTCTTTATCGTCAGCTTATTCAACTCTCGGTAATCAATACACATCCTAAAGGATCCATCTTTCTTTTTGACGAATAGGACCGGTGCTCCCCAAGGTGAGGAACTCGGCCTAATGAAACCTTTGCCAGAAAGTTCCTTTAGTTGTTCAGCTAACTCTGTCATCTCTGCTAGTGCTAAGCGGTATGGGGCTCTAGCAACAGGTGCGGCTCCTGGTGTAAGCTCTATGTGAAACTCCACTTGTCGTGTTGGTGGTAATCCTGGTAAGTCTTCTGGGAATACGTCTGGAAAATCTCTAACGATCGGTACATCTTCAACCTTCTTCTCATGATCTTCTTCTTCCTCCTTTCGCGTTACTTGAACCAAGAACACTGGACATCCCTTCTCAATGTATCTTTGGGTTCCAATACATGATATGACTTCCAGTCTCGATCCATTCTTCACTCCACTTCTTTCGCCTTGTATGATTAGTACATCGTTTCCATAAGGAACACGGACGCACTTCTCATGACATACAATTTCCGCGTGATGCTTCGACATCCAATCCATTCCAATGATGACATTAAAACTTCCCAATTCTATGGGGAGTAAGTCGATGCTGAACGAACGATCTTGTAACCTTAGACTACATCCTTTTAGAATAGCATCGGTGGTCACTGACTTCCCATCGGCTAGTTCTACATTATACTTAATATCTAACGCAGTAGGGGTGATATTTAGGCGTTCACTAAATGCAGATGACACAAAACTCCTATCCGCACCAGAATCAAATAGTACTGAAGCATAGTTGTTATTGACTAGGAACGTACCAGTCACAACATTGTTGTCTTGCACCGCAGCCTCAGCACACAAATGATACACCTTGCTAGGTGCCGTGAATCCACTTGGAGCACTGGTTGTGGCTCGGTTATTTCCTCCCCGATTCCCCTGGTTCTGCTTCTGGTTCACTTGGTTGTGGTTTTGGTTGCCTCGAATTTGATTACTACGACCTTGGTTCCCACTGCTTGGACACTTATTCTTGTAATGCCCTTTCTCTCCACACCCAAAACAAGTAACATTCGCTCCTTGACCACCTTGAGTTCCCGGTCCTCTTTGGTTAGCAGGACGGGGTGGTGCTCGACACTCTTTTGCCTTATGTCCAGCCTTTCCATAGTTGTAGTATGTAGGGGGACATGCTCCCTCGTGGTGTCCGCCACACTTTCCACAGAAAGGAAATCTCCCAGCATAGTTTCCAGCATTACTTTGCCCAGCAGTAAACACTCTAGCCACCTCTTGACGCTTGTTCTGACTGTAGTTGTTAGTGTTGTTGTTGTTGTTGTTATTGTTGTTGTAGTGATTGCCAGACCACTTCCTCTTGTCTCCAGTATTCTCTCCCAACTCTTGCACCACTTGGTACATCAAACTCTGAGCCATATCGATTGCCTCATGCAAGTCATTTGGCTTTGATGAAGTCACATTCCCCTTGATGCTCAAAGGTAAGCCCTCAATGTATTGCTCCAACAATCGGTCGTCGTTGGGCACCATTTCGGGACATAACAAGATTAGCTCTTGAAAGCGCTAATTGTAAGCAGTAAGGGCGGTACCCTTGACTCTCAAGTTCCATAGCTCAACCTCCATTTGCTTGACTTCATTTTGTGGGCAATACTTCCTAACAAACATAGCTTTGAACTCACTACAAGGTGTTGCTTGGGCAACATCAATGGTCACTGCACGAGCATAGACATTCCACCAAGTCAAAGCACTATCCACCAATGTGCTTGATGCAAACTTCACCTTATCAGCTTCAGCAACATTGCTAATCTCAAATTGAGATTCCAACTTCTCAAACCATCTAGTTAAACCTACTGCACCTTCAGTACCACGGAAACTCACTTGTGTAACCGCACGGAATTCCTTGTAGGTGCAGGTCCGCGCATTGGCAAGAGTGGCTCCTTGGTTTGTCTCCTCTTGCGTGCTCGCTGTACGGATCGCTTCAGCTGCTGTGAGTGCCTCAGCCACCCGTTCCGCGATCATTTGACTGAGCATGACAGGGTCAATCCCACCGGTAGCAGCTGGTGGATTCTGTGTCTCAGATCTTCTAACTGGTGCCATAATCTAAAAGGTAAACAAGACAATGAGTTTTGCCAGACATAACATTCATGGCACGCACAATACAATTATGAAATGCTCAACGGTATAATAAACAATATATGATGATCGCACAAATTTTTGTAACCCAAATAAAATAATGTCATCCATAGAAATGTTTTGAAATACATCACAATCCGTCATACATAATAAGGAAAAATGGAAAATTCCAACTAGCTGAGATAAACCTCATAGCTTAGTGGTCGTACAACAATGAGTCAACAGTACATGGTAAATCTAACTAGTACCCTCACGGCGCTGGTGAAGTGCTCTCTTAATCTCTGTCAGCCTCCTCTCAACCACGTCCTCGCGAGCCTGGGCATCTCTAAGTCTGACATCGGTATCATAGCAAGCGGCCCTAAACCTGCTATCCAAGTCAGCAATAGGGTCCTCAACAGGTGCCTCTAGTCCACCTACCTCAACCCCCTGTGGCTCTACTCCCCAACGGGTCATCAGGCTCTCGATCTCCTCGAGGCGAGCATTCGGCATTGTGTCCATCTGGTCGAGAACAGCATGGAGCTGTCCTCGAAGACGGGTCACGCAAACCGTCAACGTCGTCTCATCCTTAACTGGACTCTTCTTTGCCAATGCCTCCAGCTTATCATGCACCTCATTATACTCCTCACCCAAAGTCTCCACAGCATCCTCCAACCTATTCAAGCGGGTCGTCACACATCCATCCGCTGCTCTAAGCATCACAACTGTTGATGTAGATCTCCTAGGAAGAGGGGTCGCAGCTCTCGGTCCAGTAGAGATACCAACATCGGCAAGCATCTCCTGATACACAGCAGGTACAGTCTCTGGTGGTGGTGGTGGTAGTGACGCCTCTGAGGTAGGACTGGCAGGTGTGCGGGATGCATGCCTGTCAGTGGTAGAGAAAGGTATGAGGGGTCGGTAAGGTGAAGGTGGTGGTCGGGCGGCTCTCCCTCGGAGACGTCGCCTAACATAGTAGAAAGGCAGAGTGCCAGGTGCTGGGGTAGGGATGTCTGCCCCTTCCCCTTCTTCTTTAGACGAAGACGAGGAGATGAGTGCGATGGAAGCCTCAGGAGTAGCAGCATATGTAGCAGGTGGATCCTCAGTGTCTGTGGCCTCCATGGGTTCACCTTCTCCATCGGTGAACTCCGTATCATCATCCTCAGTATCTTCCATTGATTCGCCCCTAGTGACCGATGCCTGCCCTGGTGACTGCACCACATCAGCGGCTAGGTCGTCCTCTCCTCCGCCTTCTAGGCTAAGTACGTCATCTGCTGGTGCATCAGGGATACGGATCGGTGAACGGTAAACCTCCTCAGTCTCTCTCTCAGTCTCATCATCAGAAATCATCCGGTACCACGGATATCCTGATGGTGATCCTCTAGGTAATCCCCTCGATGAACTGACAGTCGACTGTGAACTGCGATTGTAGTATGCCCCTGTAGACACTGAACCATCAGAAGAAGACATCGTTGTAACATAAACAGAATAGATGTGTGTAAATATCTCATATAATTAGTCCGTGAAAGGGACATCGACATAACATATAGCAATCATTGTTCAAACCACATGTATCCCATATAACATACTCAGATTTTGTTGTTGCACATGTACCCCATGTAAATATATCTCGTAATTGTTAAATCATATATATTATATAATGTTGAATCACTCGACTCCAATAATAATTGTTCATTACATATATATATATCCATGTATATATACATACTTAATACTTACAATCTGTATGATAATCAACTAAACACATAACAGTTATAGTCTAGAGTTACTAAATGAAACCTAGTTCTCTATAACCATGGCTCTGATACCAATCTGTCACACTCCCAAAATATCAGAGTATAATGGCAACAAGGGAGTGGTGACGTCATGATTATCATACACACAGTTACAAAGAACGACCTCTAAATGAGACGTTCGGAAAATTGATCACTTGCATTTGATAAAATAAATAGTTTTAACATAGTGCGGAAGCATAAAACTGTCACAGATACAAAAAAACATAGTTTCCAAATAGTACAAATGATCTTTATTTTCAATAGAAATGACGGCAGTGCATGAGACCTCACATAGCATCTTCCTTCTTAATACCTGAGAAAAACATTGCTAAAGCGTCAACATAAAGTTGGTGAGTTCATAGGTTTAGTTAATTTGAAGTGTTTAATGAACCACAAGATTTTCCCAAAAGTGATGACAATATAACAAATACGAAGTCATCATAAAAGCATTTATTACAGTCTAAGCTCGTGACACCGAAGCGTTAACAACACCGGCAGTATAATCATATAAATGTAGCCCAACTGGATGCCTAAACCCACGACATCCTATCTCAGACTCAAATGAAACTGTGCCCGCTTGTCCCTTGTTGGACCAAGACGGACAGGGGCGTCAACCTCGATAGATCTATCCATAACATTCGCGCTTACACAAAGTAATTAACGGTTCACGATTCACGGGCCAAAGCAACTGGGTTTTTAGTGGGACTTAGACTAGTATATAAATCAGTAAATGCACTTGTGTTCATACGTTAAATCAAGCAATGTCTCACCCCAAAAAGCAGTAAAACCAGTTAAAAAGTGGGGCTATAAACTCACCTCGTAACTAAGAAAAGTGATGAGATTACACGGTAGCTCGAGAATACAATCACGTTATCCAAAACCGAAATAAGTATATCGACCGGGTCACGACACTTATAATTTCACCAATAAAAATGCATGCCACCCTAGTTGTGCTTGACGGTATATTTTGTTACAGAAAAACGCGACATTTAAACTCGATTAGTTAACAAATGGGTTTTGTATTACACTTTATATTAAAATTTCAGTTGGGCCTTATATAAACCCAATATAAACCGAATAGCCCAACCCTGCAAGGTAACACATGGGCTCGGCCCATTGACTGTTTGACCCAACCCGGCCCAACAGGCGATATAAACAAAGTTGGGGGGGGGGGGGGGGGGGCATATATCTGTTTTTATCCCCAAAACTCACAGTCACACTCTCTCTCTCGATATTAACTCCCACCGTTTCTTATTCTCTCTCTCTCTCTCCTCTCAAACCGGATCTAACACATCCATGGCAAAAAATCAATACCACTGCTGTTTTCATCAAAGATGTATGAAGCTTTATGTTGTTTATCATTTGTGGGACATGGGATATCATCTCCACAACAAACCTACTAGTTTCTAAGGTCTCCCACGGACGATTTAGTGTTGGTTCCTTCATCAAGATAAGTCCTAATCTCTTTTCTAAAGGAAATAGTCTAAATGACTTTTAATTAATCATTTGAAAACAAAGAGGGTTTTTATAAATCTCGAAATCATTTGATTTCATCAAAACCTAAGGCATGGGCTCTCGAAATAATTTATAAATAAACTAGGGTTTCGAAATATTGGGGTTTTTCTCAATCCGTGGTTATATCATAGTCAATTAGTGATTTCGTGTGTAAATCCATGTTAATTTCATCATGAAACTAATTTATAAAATTTAGGGTTTCGGGTATTTTGGGGGTTTTCTAAATCTTGAGTTTCATTAAAATCAACTAGTGTTTTTAGGCTTCTCTTGATGTTAATTATCCAATAAAAACATGTTTCGAAAATTAGGGTTTTGAAGAATTAGGGGTTTTCTTATTCTATGATTTCAGTCTAATTAATTTGTGTTTTTACGCTTTTATTGATCTAAATTACTAAATGAAATTAAGTTTTCGAAAATTAGGGTTTATACACTTTGGGGGTTTTTATACCCGCGGGTCCAATTAGGTATAAATCGTGTTTCAATAAAACAAATCTGATTAATTTCTAGCTTTTGTTGATTTTACAAATACTTAAGGTTTCGGCCGATTTTAGTTTTGATTCAAATGAGGTTCTTGGTATTACTATTATTATTGTTAATCACTTTATATAAAATACCAAAAGAATGTAAAAGGAGGGGGGGTCTCGGCTTAGACAAAATCAAGGGGTTTTGGGTCGTTGGGTACATAAAAGTTAGCATGGTCATTAATTTAAGTCGCCTAGTTTGATAATAGGGTGGTTTCTAAATACTAACTCGTTTGTTATATGTTTTCGCAGGTTGTTTTAAAATGACGAGCACAACTAGACGTATGCATAAAATTAAAAGGAAGGTGGGTAAAAGACTCACAATGAGAGTTTTGTTTGGGCTTGTGTATTCGGACAAGGATTTGGAGTGTGTTTGGCTCGGCTGGAACTAGTGCTTCGATAAGTATTCACTGATCTTGCTCAGCTTATCCTTGTTTGAAATATGTTGTAATGTGTTTTGTTTTTGTGTTATAAGCTTTGTGAAAATGGACAGTATTTAACATTTTAATCTCGGCATAGGATAAAACCAAATCTGGAATTGGAGGTCTTGTGATATGCCCATAAAAGGCATTTTTGGCATGTGTGTTGTCTTGATATGGTGAGTGGACTTATAAAATAAGTCAGTATATTGTAGGTTTGACTTGGGTTGACTGAGATTAACCAAATTGAAAATCTGAATAAAGACTTTACCAAGTTTGATTTTTATTTACTGTTTGTGTTAAATTAGCTTGTACCATTCGTCCCAGCAAGGGTTTATCAAAATGACATGAGTTTTAGACGCGTACACTTAACAACAAGAACTCGTAATACAATCTCAATAACACAACTTAAGCAAGGATGGATACGTGTATTCTCGAAGGTTTAGTAAATATTCATAACCGGCGCAAACCGTTAATACATAAAACGTTCAATAACGAACTCGTCTCTATAACAATAATAAGACGCGAGAATTCGGGTTGTTACATTCGCTCTCCCTAAAGAGGGCTTTGTCCGCAAAGCTAAACAAACGATACATTTACGTCGACACCACATTAGTAAACAAATGAGGATGCTTTATAAATATGAGATAATTTCTCAATTTCTTAAATCCACAAGGTTCAAAGCTCACATTAAATAATTTCACGGAAAAACAAAGGTGAAAAATTGACGGATGTCACAATATCAGCAAGGTTCATCAGACCCCATATTAGACATACAGTAACTGATTTTTGCCCAGTTTTGTGCTTAAGTTGTATTGTGCTTGTGTTGTTTATTGTTCATTCTGACTCCCAACACTTCCATGAGTGTGGGGGTGCCCCTCTTGTCCATCAAAACCAACTAATCAACAAGATCTAGCCAAAAAAGGGCCCAGACCCACGTTTTTGTTAAAGCAGTGGGAACCAAGTTCCCACTAGCAGACAAAAGATTTCCAAGTGTCACTATCACATTTTTACTTTTTTGTCTTTAGTGGGTTTATTTGGGATTTAAGACTTGATTTTAGTTTTATAATTTTTCTTATTTAATTTCTGATTTTTCAGTTTATTTTATTTTCTAGTTACTGTTCATTTGATATTTTTTAGATTAATTAGCCATTTTAATTAACTTTTAAATAGGCTGTTTTTGGCATTTAGTGAAAAAAGTCATAATTTTTCAGTTTTAAAATTTTTCATAGATTAAGAAAAATGTTTTAAGATTTTTAGTCAAAAATTATTTCACTGTTCACCTTTTAATTATTTTTATAATTAATTTAGCTTAATTAGGGTTTTAATTCCAAACTGTTTTGTCTTTTAGTGCAAATTTTTACATTTTTCAAACTTTTTCAATTTTATACTGTTCCTTAGTGTAATTTAGGATTTTTAAAATGTCAAATTAATTTTGGCATTATTTTATTATTTTTTATGATTATTTTAGTTTAAAAATAGTTTTAAGTGTTTTAAAAATAGAAAAATAGTTTTGAAAATTTAGGAAAAATACTTTTTAGTCTTTAAATAATATAAGTAAGTTATTTGTTCAATAAAATTATACTTTGGGCTTTTCTTAATTATATTTGATTTTAGGGCTTTAATTAGCATTAAAAATTGAATATTTAATTAATAAAAGGTTTTAAAATATATTTGTTGGATTTTTATTCTTATTTATATTATTTTAGACTTAGTTTAATCTTTTAATTGATTTTTAGGTTTAATTTTTAATTTTTTCGCGTTTTACGTAATTACGTCATCGTTTTACGTCAACGTCGTAGTTTAATCGTAGTCGTAGCTCGTCTTCTTTTATTTTTCTCTCTTCTCAACCAAAAACGTCACTAATCCAAACTTGATTTCATATATATTGGCACATTAATCCACACACCTCCTTCGAGAACGAACCCGCATTTATTCGGTTTTACGTTTTTCCTAAAGCGTATAACTTAATACTTGCCACTCATACGCGTTTTTCCTAAAACGTGTACGAAAAACCTACATCAGTGCCTTCCCAATGGACCTGAGATAAAACATGCTAAAAAGTCAGCAAAATTTTCCGAGTGAATTTATAGAGTTTTAATTTAAATAAAGAGAACACAAATATTCAAAATAACCTTTCATGGTTAATAATTCATCGAAAGACAATTATGTTGTACGAACATAATTATCGGTGTTATTACATAAGCCTCGTGATATTGAACGTTAACATATATTATTTCAGCGCAACACACCTAGCCAAGTGCGTATATTTCTCTATTACAATGCATCCGATGTTTCATTACTAGTGCATCACGGCACCACGCGATAGCTAGTCGCGACCGGACTGGGCGTCACCCCGATAGATCTATCCATAGTACTAGCGTTCTTTCGATTAACAATTCAGGATTCATGGGTCTTTTAAGGCTAAAGTAAACTTATGTAATAACTTTCAACTAATCATACAATCAGGTTCCTTGTGTTTTATTTTAAAACAATTATGGGTTTACCACAACTTCTGGTTCACCCATTCATGGGTTTACAGCAACTCTTGTTGTACCCTTTACTTTTAATAATTACTTTTCAGGTAATAGAGTTTCCACAACTTTTGGTTGCACCATTCAATTGGTTTACCGCAACTTATAGTTGTACTCTTTATTTTTAATAAACCAAGCATGTTATCCCCCTCGCGGGTTTTATAAAACAAGTAAACATGTTAAAAGCGAGGCTATAAACTCACCTGGTACAATCGTCACAATAGTTAATAGAGAACGGACGTCAATCGAGAATAAATGTCAATGGTCGATACATGATCACACGAGACCTAAAGATAACGAGGCACGTCTTAGGCTCGAGACGATAATGAATCGTACATATATGTAATAAGTATATTGTAATAAGTTCTTGGACATTGCATAAGTTTTATGATTCTTTATAAAACTTTTAGGTGAACACTTAGTCATTTTAAGTAAAAATCCAACTTGACACTTTTAGCCCATCCTAAGCCCAATAGTGGTCCATTATATGATTTTATAACTTAGGTCCATTTTAAATTCAGTATTTCACTCTAAATTGGTTATAAATCTTAGGTCCAATAATGGCCCAATAGCCATTACAAGTGTAAGTTGGGTTTTTTTGGCCCAAGTCCACTTTATATAATTTTTGGGTTCTAAAACGCGTCACAAACACGTACACTTAATATTTTATGTTGGTCGGGTCTCGAGTTCCATAATTATCAGTATATAATTAGGTCTAAAATTCCCGACAAGTGGGTCCTACCACGTCGGTTTGTATGAAAAATATCACTTTTTACGTTAATGAGGTATAGTCCGTTTATTACAATTCTCCCGACATGTCCCGCTTATTTGATCATATCTCTTGAACCGTAAATCATCTAAGTGTGTTCTTTTTACCAAAATTATTATTAACTCATGTAATTTACTGATTATAAGCCTAATTATCCCCAATTTATACTTCTCATAGCTAATTAACCCATTTTGCCACTTAGAAGAGTGGGCTGTTTTTGGGCAGCCAAACTCGTTTTCACCGTTTTGGGCGCCATTTCCAAACTATAAAGAATTGGTAAACAATCCAATTGATTCTACTTGTTCATAATTTTATCTGCAACCTACAGTTTTACCTTTTTCAATGATTCTGAGTTCTTATATGAGAATACAGTCCGTGAAAACAGTATGTTCAAATCTGACTAGTTTTCACTATTTTGGCCACCATTTCCAAACCGTAAGGAATTGGTAAATCATCCAATTGATTCTAGTTCTTCATGGTTTTATCTACAACTTTTAGTTTTGCATATTTGTAGGTTAGTATACAAATGTTATGAGAAAACAGTCCATCAAAACAGTATGTTCAGATCTAGCTAGTTTTCACTATTTTGGTCTTATCTTGCTTTCTAAAATTCGTCACGGGATGAGCCACCCGGGGATTTAATCACAAAACAATTATCTATATTAATATGTAAGTTTTTAGTATCCCAAACCTACTGATTTCGACATGCAATCTGTTTTTGATACGGTTCAAAAATTGTTATAAATCAAATCGTTACTTGGCTTGTTTAGCTTCATTTTAGTGTCGAAAACTCATATACAATGTCCAAATACTCATTAATTAATTCTTATATATATATTTTCAGAATATATGAGATCTAATTAATATAAGAAATAAAATGAAAAGATCAAAATCAAGAGAAAAGTGGAGTAAACCCTAGATCCGAGATCTAGAAACGAAAGGATGGATACACCAATTAGATCCTCCTTGTTAGACCCGTATGATCATAGATCTAACTAAGATCTAGACATGCATTAACCCATCAACATGGTCCTCAACTTCAGCCCCACGAAGTGTATTCATCTCCTTCTTCAAGGCTCCAAATGGTTAAACTAATATCGCCATTGGTTGTGATGATCATAGACGAATAAGTTATGATAGGATTCGAGCTTGTAAAAATTATGAAAATGGTGATTTGGTTGTGGTGGATTTCGGCCAAGGAGGAGAAAAGAGAGAGATATGTGTGAAGATGGAGGCTAGGGTTTGTGTAAGAAATGAGAGGAAATCTTAGTTGCACATATATATACCCATCAAAAGTTATAAAACCTATTTAAAAAGTTTATAATATTTGAGGGCTTATGTTTGCAATTATTTTATAAAGGCCTAAAGTGTAACTTTCTTTGTACGTTAGTTAATAAACGTTACGGGACTCGTTTGGACGACTTAACGGACGATTCAAGACACGAGACTTGCGCCATCGTTTTTAAAATCATTTTTCCAATAATAATGAGTCCTTACTTCGTCGCGTTTCGAAAATATTTGCTATTATTTATTTAAATGCTCGTTTAATTAATTTAGCTATTTCGGTTAGATTTCACCGTAAAAATAAAACATAAACTCTAATACTCACATTATTAGCAACGTTTTAGAATAAAATGAAAAATACTATTTCTTCGTATTTTCAAAGTTTTAGTTTTGAATTGTTTCAACTATTATTTTTATTATTTTTGCTCAATCCGACTCTAAATGTCGAAAATATTAAATATCGAGACAATCGATAATAAAACGTAAATTTTTTGGCACCCGTCGGTATCGCGATCATTAGTAGTTCGTGTCATTCGTTGAAACGTAAAACACGAGAAATAAAAATAAATATAATAAAATCATTCATATGATAATTTGAGAATATAATATCGATACTTAATGTATTTCTTGTCGGTTTTCATCTAAACCACATTCTTACATTAATTTTCAAGCTATAACCTTCTCGGTTAGCCGATAATTTAAAATTCTCATTAAAGTAAACATATAATACTTAATAGTCGAGATTAAAATAACGACCTGAAAATGACGGATTGTCACAGGTATTTTGTAAGGTTAGGTTTGTGGAAACCTTGGTTTCCGGATCTTTGAAGCTACTAGGAATGCATTATGTTCATATGATTAAACAATCAAAGCAGAATTAGAACACGACACATTAACAAGGTGTTTACACTTGAGGGGAAGCAATTTGAAGATCATGTACAACTTACAAGAGATACACATAGAGTTTTGCCGACATTAACTAGGGGAAGATTGTTGGGTCAAAAAGTTGATGTGGCAGAAACTCAAAAACGAAGAAAACATGAAGATATTGTCTAAGCGTTGTCAAGAGCAATTCAAGCGTTGACAAGAACAAACTAAGCGTTGTTGGCTCAAGAGTTGTCGTGTGCAATCCAAGCATTATCACATGCAATTTAAGAGTTGATAGAAACGTAGACAAGAAGCTTATGGAAGCTTCTATTTAGATAAACATGCAAGATATATTCTGCATAAGTTTATTTAAATAGAAGATTTACTTGTTTATTTGTTATTATCTCTTGTAAACCCTAATCCTTACACTATAAAAGGAACCAAGGGTCTTAGGTTTTATTCATCATTCATATTCACAATGTAAACCTAAAGCGTGTGTCGACTAGACGTGGGATTCAATGTATACACGTCTAGTGGTTGTTTGTTATTAATATAATGAACAATCCATTTGTTTTAATTCATGTTATTGTGCCTAAACACCTTGTTAATGTGTCGTGTTCTAATTCCGCTTTGATTGTTTAATCATATGAACATGATGCATTCCTAGTAGCTTCAAAGATCCGGAAACCAAGGTTTCCACAATTGGTATCAGAGCCTCGTGGCTCGTGATGCTAGGACCAACAAGGTGTTCGTGTATCGTGAAGAAGAAGAAAAATCCGTCTAGGGTTTTTCTGGACGTTTTTGTGTGCGCAGCAGTATTCAGAAGGTCATATCTCCTTCGTTAACCATTGGATCGTTGTGAAATTCGCGTTGTATGTTCTTGACACATGTGTCTTGAATCTCATCGGAGGGATCTTTGATCTGAGCTCTTATGAAGGAGTTATTTGATGTCGAAGTTGGCTGCGAAGGTGATTAATCAGTTTCTTGTTTTTATTATAAACTTAAATCTAGGGTTTCCAACAAACCCTAGATCAATTCAAAACAGAAAGAGATGATTTGCAACAGAGATGAGTAATGTGTAGCAGCAAGAAAAGGGTTTTACAAAACTCTAAATCGATTTTCAAACCCTAAAGTTAGGGTTTCAATGCCTAAAATTATTTTTAGGGTTTCAAAAACTCTAGACCTATTCATGGTGTTGCAATTCCATGTTGTGATTGCTGTGTTCGATTCTTGATGAGGAAACATTGTCAGATCATACATGTTATGGTTTGTGAGATGCTTGAATTATGGGCATAGCATGTTATTATTTGTGATAGCAGTAGGTTCCATGTATTAAAGCTACTGCCATCAATGAAAAGAACATGGAATTGAATTTTTGTATTAAAGTTGCTGCCACAAAAAGGGTACATCTCGTAGGGCTTTGTTCAAAGTTTATGATCTTGTGTTCCCGAGGTGTTTCAAAGGATGGAGTGCTTTTGATTTGTTCAATAACTGCAAAGAATATAGCAGCTCACGTGGGTTTGATCATATGGTGCGTATATATTTTTCCCTGTAGCAAAATAATAACGTGATGTGTTTGCTAAAAAGATAGGTTCATTATGTTGTGATGGCCATGTGAAGACAAACACGTGGGATGCACAAAGAATATTGGAGATGTGTGGTTTTTAATGTGGGGTCAAAATTGATGGTATCTATCTTACTGTAACATGATTTGTTGCGTGAAATATGGAGCTACTTTTGCAAAGTATATAGACGTGATTTGCTTGGGTTATTGAAGAGAAACAAAAGCTACTGTTAGAAGATGATGGTGTCAGGGGTTGATCGAAACGCTGATAAGTAATAAGTCAGGCGCTGATGGAAAGCGCTGACACGTGTTGTCCGAGAAAGTTTCGTCCAAAGCGCTGACAAGTATTGTCCGATATTGGACAGTACATATAGAAAAGATATTGGATAGAGAAGGTTATTGGACAACAAAAGAATTGCTGCTGTTGAGAAAATTGGTACGATTTTTGCACACAAAAAGGTGGAATTTACACACGAAGGTACATGGAATCTCCATTTTTATTTAGAATATCATGTTGATATTTATGGCTCGGATATTTTTAAAGGGATTAATGATTTTAAAGCAAGTTAGCAACAATTCATGAAGACTTTGATTGATATTAGAGTATGTAATCGGGATAACCTTGTGAAAGAGTTATTCGCTAACAACTTTTACATATGAAGATATTGGTTTATTAAGACTTGTCATGAAGAGGTGTTGGCTTAAGGGGAAGAATTCTTATGGTAAGTTTGATGATTGAAGAAGATTTTCGTGAGTTTGTGTTCTATCATAACTTAAAGTCATGCACTAGCGACTTTAAAGGTAACTTGTTCGTGCTTTACATGGTTGGTGACGAAGACTTGTCATAACACTTGAAGGAGTTACATTATCGTGCTCAGTGTCTCACAAAGGATGAGAATATTGACAAGGGATCGAGGTCTACTTATATTTAATCATCAGTATAAGTTCTTTATCACATGGATAGTACAAGACATGGAACACAAGGTTGGGTTATTCTACTTCTACATCAAGAATACTTTATTTATTTTTCTTCAAGATCATTACACAGAGCCTACATTTGGAGAATCTTCAAAGATTGCATACATTGTTTACTTTCCTGTTGATGTGACAAAAAGGGGAAGAAATACATGCTACACTTGAGGGGAAGCATTTGAAGATCATGTACAACTTACAAGAGATACACATAGAGTTTTGCCGACATCAACTAGGGGAAGATTGTTGGGTCAAAAAGTTGATGTGGCAGAAACTCAAAAACGAAGAAAACATGAAGATATTGTCTAAGCGTTGTCAAGAGCAATTCAAGCGTTGACAAGAACAAACTAAGCGTTGTTGGCTCAAGAGTTGTCGTGTGCAATCCAAGCATTGTCACATGCAATTTAAGATTTGATAGAAACATAGACAAGAAGCTTATGGAAGCTTCTATTTAGATAAACATGCAAGATATATTATGCATAAGTTTATTTAAATAGAAGATTTACTTGTTTATTTGTTATTATCTCTTGTAAACCCTAATCCTTACACTATAAAGGAACCAAGGGTCTTAGGTTTTATTCATCATTCATATTCACAATGTAAACCTAAAGCGTGTGTCAACTAGACGTGGGATTCAATGTATACACGTCTAGTGGTTGTTTGTTATTAATATAATGAACAATCCATTTTTTTAATTCATGCTATTGTGCCTAAACACCTTGTTAATGTGTCGTGTTCTAATTCCGCTTTGATTGTTTAATCATATGAACATGATGCATTCCTAGTAGCTTCAAAGACCAATTGAGAAAACCTTGGTTTCCGGATCTTTGAAGCTACTAGGAATGCATCATGTTCATATGATTATACAATCAAAGCGGAATTAGAACATAATACATTAACAAGGTGTTTAGGCACAATAATATGAATTAAAACAAATGGATTGTTCATTATATTAATAACAAACAACCACTAGACGTGTATACATTGAATCCCACGTCTAGTCGACACACGCTTTAGGTTTACATTGTGAATATGAATGATGAATAAAACCTAAGACCCTTGGTTCCTTTTATAGTGTAAGGATTAGGGTTTACAAGAGATAATAACAAATAAACAAGTAAATCTTCTATTTAAATAAACTAATGTAGAATATATCTTGCATGTTTATCTAAATAGAAGCTTCCATAAGCTTCTTGTCTACATTTCTATCAACTCTTAAATTGCATGTGACAATGCTTGGATTGCACACGACAACTCTTGAGCCAACAACGCTTACTTTGTTCTTGTCAACGCTTGAATTGCTCTTGACAACGCTTAGACAATATCTTCATGTTTTCTTCGTTTTTGAGTTTCTGCCACATCAACTTTTTGACCCAACAAGGTTTGTCATCATAGGCAACCTTAAACCTAAAAGACATGTCCAACTGAAAATGGGTGTATGTCAGGTGTCTTCATCCCAACTCCTGCTTACAGATGCTCTCATATTTAGATCCTCATAAGATTCGATCTCGATCCTAATACGATAATTATCAAGGATAATCTCTCCAAAGGAAAACGATTTTACGGTTTATTACCAAAGTTCAATTATTCAAGCATAAAACAACATTTCTAGTGTCTTGTATCTTTACTTTACCTCGTCCCTTCGATTGGGGTGGTAAACAGTACTCTCATCAAGGTTCGTTCCCAATGATTTCTGAGGAAATCTCTAGAAATTCGATGCGAAGCGATGATCTTAATAGAGATGATCGATACAGGCACACCATGCTTACACAACTCCTTTAAATACAAAAGAGTCAATTTCTTCATCGAGAATCTATCATTAACAGGAATGATATTAGCAGATTTGGTCAGTCTGTCGACGATGACCCAAATCGAATCAAATTCAGATGATGACCTTTGCAATAGTTAGACGTTTACTAATGTATGAGGCGATGTATGCCTTCATAATTTTCCATCAGTACATCTTCTTCAAATAAGATACATTTAATCAGAAATGACATGAGTAGAATACTTAATATTATGAGATTCCAACATAACTAAATCTCACAAACCTCCATATTTAGGCAACCACAAGCGGCCTTTTATACATTTAACGCCACCGGCTTCTCAATTCTAATGGTTCATGTAGAAACTAGAAGGGGGGTGAATAGTTTCTTATATTTACTTGTTAAATGACGGTTTTCAAAAAATCTTTTTCTCAAAAACTTAGACTTAAGGAAATAAGTGAAATCTTCTTATGCATAATATGAACAATGATAGTGTAATTTAAACTAATACTAACTAATATATATGCACAAAGAATAAAGAATGTAAAGAGTTAAGGGTAAAGAAATATCAAACCAAACACCAAGGATTTATAGTGGTTCGGCAACAAAGCTCACTCCTCGTTCCTACTCCATTCCTCGAGTACTCCTTACTCGAGAGTTCACTACACAACAAGCTCCTTATGGTGGAGAAAACCGTACACGTCGCTTAACCAATTTCTGACCCTAAGCTAAAATTCGAGCCCTAATCATAGCTAGGACCAATCTACACAACTATACTTAGTACATACAAAACTTCCAAATAGACACAACTACTTGGATCTTCACAACTATTACACAATAACAAATGTATAAGATTTGATCTTCAAAGGTTCTTTGGTGGTGGACTCAACACTTCACAATGATAGTGTTCTTCTCTTTGCATTTGAAGAGGAAGAGATGGTGGAGATAGATTCACTTCTTAAGTGAAAATGGGTAAAATGAAAAATACTTGAACTCAAGAATTCGTTTTTCGTTGTTTTTGTAAATGCTTGTTTTTACATATTGTCGTAATCAAAACTAAGCGAGACCGAAAAATGAAAGTAACATTTTTAGGCATTATTGCATTAATAATCTCCCCCTTTTTGATTCCGACAATATATAAACTCAATCATAAAAAACACAAGATTTTCGAAGACGAGTTTATTCATTTCTCCCCCTTTGTCGAAGCAAAAAGATTGCACAAGTCGGTGTTGAAGAGACGGACTTTGCAAAGACTCCCCCTTGGTGCTTACTCCCCTAGCTTGGGGCACCGAGGAATCGAGATATGGTGACAAGCTACATAGAAGGGTTAGTTGAACAAAAGAAACTACCAACAAGACATAGCTAAAGGTCACACTAAAAGAATAAAAGAGAAGAAAACACAAAGATTAAGATCCAAGTGAAGTCATATAAAAATAAGAAAAGAGTCATACAAAGATGTATGAAATAGAAAACAAGCTAAAAGCATAAATCTAATCCTAGTTAATCTAGAATTCTAAGATTTGCTTAAAAGAAAAAGGTGTCTTGAGGATAAGCAACCAATGCTCATATGAAAGACAAGGTAGTGGCAGAATGTGGTGGTGGAGGCTTGGTGGAGATCTCATAATCAAAGTGAAGATGAGGCTTGATTAAGAGACTCTTGATGTAGCTCAACTCCTCATAGATGTGTGCCATAGAAAGATGTTGATATTGACAACAATGACAATATGTCCCATAGTGCATGACATTATCATGAGAAGGAGGAAGAATACTAAAGGGTGGTGGTGGAAGAAAAGATGTTGCACAATCAACATTCTTGGTAGGAGAGATGTGATTAAGAGTGTTCTTGGGTGAATTGGGATTAAAAGCAATTGGGGAGAATGGAGGAGAATCAAGGCTTTCATTAGGAGAGTAAGACATTTTGGGATGTGAAGTAACGCAAAATGCTTATGGTTTAATAGGGAAGGCTCAAGGTATTTTTGGGGTGGTCAAAGGGTTGAAGCAAAGATTCTCAAAAATGTTGGAACAAATTTGGAATTTCAGAAATACCCGAAAAATAAGGAAGCACTGTCTGTGGTTCCTTATTGCTTCTGGTGGTTCCTTATTGATAAGGAACCGCGGTTCATATATGGAACCGCCTACAGTGGTTGAGTTTTGGTGGTGAAGGAAGATTTTTCAGCAAATCTTATTTTTCTAGTCTAACTTATCATAGGGATATGCTTGAGAGCAAAGATAGACAAAGACAACACATACTAACTCACCAAATAGAGATTGACCAAAATACATGGATTTTTAAAAATTGATGTAGGAGGTGTGTAAGACAAGATCTTAAGTCATGACACAATGATCCTCCATGATTCTATCTTGTTCTTGCTATGTTTGAGAGAATCATACATATGAATTATGTAAGCTCGAGATTAATAGCAAGAATCTATAAAAACGTTTTTAGATTGAATTAACAATGTCAAAACATTTCTCAACCATTTTTTAAAGAGACTTTGAGGATTTTGAAAAGGAGAAGAGAAGATTTTCAAGAAGAGTTTAGGAGACTCAAGGACTCAAAGTGATACAAGACTCAAAGGAAAGAAAAAGACTCAATAAAGGAAAGCAATTAAGGAATATGTTCCATTAATCCTAGACCTAGACGTAAGTAATTAAAAGGTTCCCTCTTAAGTCGCTTAGTGAATATGTCAGCTAAGTTATCCTCGGAGGGTACCTTCTCAATTGAAATGTTCCCCTTTTTGGAAAATGGTGACAAATTTCTATGTGCTTGGTTCGCGAATGTTGCACGGGATTCTTGCTAAGGTCTATAGCACCCTTATTGTCACACATGATGGGAACATCATCAAGACGAATCCCGTAATCAACAAGCGCTTGCTTCATACATAGAGCTTGTTGGCATGCTTTTCCGGCACTCACATACTCGGCTTCCGTGGTGGATATCGCAAGAGCGGTTTGTTTCTTGGAGAACCAAGAAGTTAAAGAACAACCCATGAAGGTACAAACACCACTAGTGCTTTTCCGGTCCACATAGTCTCTCGCATGATCCGAGTCCACGTAGACAATGGTTTCTACGCCGGTCCCTTTAGGATACCATAATCCTAAATGTATAGTGCCTTTAATGTATCGGAAGATACGCTTAACCGCTTCAAGGTGAGAGGTTTTGGGAGCCTCTTAGAAGCGAGCACAAAGGCAAACACTAAACATGATATCCGGTCGACTTACCGTTAGGTACAACAAACTACCAATCATACCTCTATATTTGGTGTTGTCTATCGACTCACAATCATCATCTACGGTGAGTTTAGTATCCGAGGCCATAGGGGTCTTCATTGGTCTAGATTCTTCTAATCCAAATTTCTTTAGCATTTCTTTAGCGTACTTAGATTGACTAAAGAAAATACCATCGTCCATTTGTTTAATTTGGAGTCCTAAAAAGAAGTTAAGTTCTCCCATCATACTCATTTCAAACTCATCATGCATGATTTTGGCAAAGTCATCACATAATTCTTGACAAGTTGAGCCAAATATAATGTCATCAACATATATTTGCACGATTATGAGATGAGAACCTTTCTTCTTTATAAAGAGAGTGTTGTCTACCATTCCCATGGTATACTCATGTTTGACAAGAAACGCTTTAAGTCTATCATACCAAGCTTTGGGTGCTTGTTTAAGACCATAAAGTGCCTTCTTAAGCTTGTAAACATGATCTGGTTTCTCAAAATCAATGAAGCCAGGAGGTTGAGCCACATATACCTCCTCATTGATCAAACCATTAAGAAACGCACTCTTTACATCCATTTGTTGAAGCTTAATATCTAGGGCACAAGCGTAGGCTAAAAGGATTCTAATGGATTCTAATCTAGCTACCGGTGCATATGTCTCATCATAATCAATCCCTTCTTGTTGATTATAGCCTTGTGCTACAAGTCTTGCTTTGTTACGAGACACAACACCATTCTCATCTAGCTTATTCCTATATACCCATTTGGTTCCTATAATGGTAGAACTTCTAGGTGGAGGAACAAGTTCCCAAACATCAGTAGCAACGAATTGATTCAATTCTTCTTGCATCGCAATGACCCAACTCTCATCCGTCAAAGCTTCTTTAACATTCTTTGGTTCAATCAAGGAGACGAAACAAAAGAAGTTACTTTAGTTTTGGACTTGAGATCTTAGGGTCCTTTGATTTAAGTCGCCAATGATATTATTGAGAGTATGACCCTTAGACTCCTTAATGTTTACTTCCTTTTCAGCACTAAGGTCTTCAACTCCTATTTTTCTAACCTCTTTGGCTCTAACTACTTCTACTTCATCCAAGTCATCATCAACCAATGGTGGTGTCTTGGTTAAAGGAGGGGTTTCATCAAAGTCACGTTAATGATTCTTCAATTAAGCCCGAGGTTCTATTAAGGACTATGTAGGCTTTGCTAGTTTGGGAATAACCTAAAAAGATACCTTCGTAAGACTTTGGGTCAAACTTGGTAAGGTAGTCTTTGGTGTTGAGGATAAAGCACTTGCTTCCAAACACCCTAAAGTATTCCAATGAGGGTTTCTTACCTTTAAGAATCTCATAGGGGGTCTTTCCTAGGAAGGGTCGAATAAGAATTCGGTTGAGAATATAAGTCGATGTGTCCACGGCATTGCACCAAAACTTTTGAGGCAAAGATTGCTCGTTTAACATCATCCTACTCATCTCTTGGATGGTCCTATTCTTCCTTTCAACTACCCCATTTGATTGTGGAGTGCGAGGAGCCGAGAAGTTATGGGTAATACCATGAGCTTCATAAAAGGCACCAAATTGCACTTCATTATCAAATTCCCTACCATGATCCGTCATAATAGAGACAATTGGACATCCTAGTTGATTTTGAATTCTTCGACTAAAGATTTCGAAATGATCGAAAGCTTCATTCTTAGATGCCAAAAATCTAGTCCAAGTGAATCTAGAGTAGTCATCAACTATAACTAAGGTATAAAGGTTACCTCCATAACTCCGTATGGCGGTAGGTCCAAAGAGATCCATATGTAGGAGTTCTAAGCACCGAGAGGTTGAAACCAAGTTCTTGGCTTTGTGACTTGAGTGAACTTGCTTTCCAACTTTGCAAGCATCACAAAAGTGACTATCAAACTTCATCTTGGGGAGGTGTCTTACCAACTCCTTAGAGACTAAAGATTGAATTAGACGCATATTAGCGTGACCTAATCTCCTATGCCAAAGAGTAGAACTATCATCTATAGTCGCAATACATATGTTGTCTTTTGACTTCTTATTGACCTTCATGACTTAAGCCCATGCTTTCTAATACCTTTTCCAATGACCTTTCCATCTTTTATGATTTCACTATCATTTTCCGAAAAGATGACCTTACACTTATTGTCACAAATTTGACCTATGCTTAAAAGGTTAAACCCTAAATTATCTACGTGCTCAACATTTTCAATAGTCATGGAGCCAAGAGAAACCGTACCTTTGCCAATGATATTACCACGTAGACTACTAGCGAATGTGACGTTACCTCCATCATATGCTTTGTACCGTGAGAACAAACTTCGATTACCCGTCATGTGTTTAGAACAACCAGTATCCTTAATCCACTCGTCGGGTTCCAAATCAATTCCCAAGCATATCTAGGTAACAACAAACACGATCAAACATTTGGTCCCCAATATCTCATGGGTCCAAAATTGTTAGTTCCAAACATCCCTTGCATCTGGTTGGGATGTATGAATTGAGGAGGGTTTCCCCATGGGGAACAAAAGGGAGGAGGATAAAAATTCATATAAGCATATTGTTGTTTATTATTTCTCCTAGGTGTATTTGATCTAGGTTTAGAGTTATGGTCATTCCTTCTAGGTCGTGAATTGTTTTGATTATCTCTTCTAGGTGTTGTCGTTCTACTTCTAGGCCTAGACTCATTCCGTACTCTTGGTGGAGTAGAAGATGGTCTTGATAAACTTCTATTTCCCATTAGAGGTTTACTCAAAGGCTTATAGAACTTATCAACAACATTGTCGTCAAATATAGGTAATTTCACTTTGTTAACAATAAGATGCTTAGGATGTTCACCTAAATTTGATTTTTCAGAAAGTTCAGGATTTTCATCAAAAACGTTTTCTGGCCGCGGTACCTTATCTATGGCGGTGGTTCCATATCGATAAGGAACCGCCCCATACAGTTTGGGACCGCGTACAGCAGATGGTTTTTCTAAAAATCGAACTTGTTTAGGTTCACTAGTTGATGCTTCATCTGAGTTAAAACCTACACCAAGTCTTTCCTTAGAGTGAATTTGTTTGTTTAACATATCATCAAAAACACTAGTACTTTTCATGAACTTTTCCAATTTAATGGAGGTGCTCTTGAGATCTTCATTCTCTAACCTAAGTTTCTCACACCTTAAGCAACCTATATCAACTTCTTTATTTTTCTCAAGCTTGCCTAATTTTTTCCTAAGTTCATTAATCTCATTTTCAATCTTAGTTTTAGTTGATTTTAGTGTTTTGTTCTTTTCTATGAATTTGAGACTAAGTTTGTGTAAATCGTCATATTGGCCTTCTAATTCAGTATCATCTAAGGTGGAACTATCATTGCTATAATATTCAGTTTCGGAATGTACCTCTTTAGAAGTGTGAGCCATGAGAAATTTCTCCTCTTTTGGGTTGTCATCAACATCTTCACCGCTATCGCTCCAAGAACCACTAATGAATGCTGTGTGATTCGTATCGCGTGAAGGCTGTGGACACTCATTAATGAAATGATTTGGATCACCACATCTAAAGAAATTCCTATCACCCTTTTCGTTCTTGGCAAACCGATTCTTTAAGAATGGTTTCTTGTCATTGTTGGGTTGCCTCACGTGTTGACCTCGTCTTTTGAAGAACCTCTTGAAATCTCTCACCGCCAATGCATACTCCTCATCATCACTATCCGAGGAACTATCATGATCGCTTTGTGCCTTCTTGGATTTGAGTGCAAGAGACTTCCTTTCACTCTTGGTCTTTACCAATTCCGGGTCCTTCAAAATTATCATCTCATGAACCTTCAAGTTGCCTATGAGTTCATCGAGTGATAAAGTTGAGAGATCTTTCGATTCTTCGATCGCCGTGACCTTTGCTCTCCACTTCGGATGTAAGGCCCTAAGAAACTTCCTAACATTGTTCTTGCTAGAAAAACCTTCATTGATGACGTATAGTCCCCAGCCGGGTCATGAACCCGGCCCACGGGTACTACCCGTATCTGGCCCATCACAGATGGGTGGGAATAATGTCATTTGAGCTTATGGTCTTAGATGAACAGTAACCGCACACACGTGTGCGGCCCACGGCCCGGCATGACCGGTACAGGGTTAGACAGAATCATAGTCTGTCTATGAATAGGATTTACCCCAAAGAAGAG
This sequence comes from Glebionis coronaria, assembly GCA_025667525.1. NCBI lineage: Eukaryota > Viridiplantae > Streptophyta > Magnoliopsida > Asterales > Asteraceae > Glebionis > Glebionis coronaria. Next base: position 62,453 of record JANFOE010002379.1, read on the forward strand.
GATATTCACTCACCATAATTAGAAGATAACAATCAATCTAATTCTGGTACTTATCCTTTCCTTGGGGCCGAAGCATCAGTGACAGCCCATTAGGGTTTCACTGCCTATAAAAGGAACCCCCAAGGGTTCCACAAAGGTATTACGTTCTATACACTCTCAACCCATCCGATTCCTATAAACCCTAACTGATTACTTACTCTCACGCCGGAGTCTAATCGTGGGAAACATTACCACGGTAAGCCTAACGCGTGTTGTTTAGTGTGCAGGATCCCAACCATACAGTTCACTTGGTGCAGGAGCCGGAGTCCAGCCAACCCGAATTAAGCCTAATTCGGGTCTAGCAAGGATCACCCAACTTTTGTATCAACAAGTTGGCACCATCCGTGGGACCCTTACACTAAGCTAGAGCGAAATCTCATCTTGAAAGTCTCAATGAAGAAGGGGCATCCGCAAGCTAATCCCAGGAACACAAATCCTAGAAATCGAAAGTCCCAAGGGGAATGGATACTCATTCCCAATCAATCCCCTAGCCGTCCAGTGGCCGGACCAAACAACCGCATTGGTTTTCAGTCCATGGGGGTGACGAGCACGATCTCCATGACTCCTCCATCGACTTCAACCCTGGACAACCCTGATCCAGGGAGTGCGCCCAATCCCCCTAACAAGGAGTCGCGCAGACCATCGATCGAGGAAGAAGTAGAAGTCCAGCCACTCAACAAGGAAGATCTCACTCGAGTCCTCACGCAGAACTTTGAGAGGATCGTCCCAGGGATCGCATCAAGGTTGAACCTAGGGAAGGACCTCCAATCTAGGCTCAACTTTGGCCAAGCCGGACCAGGTACCTCTTCTCAAAATCAGAGGAAAAGAAGGACGCGACCCCAGGAGCGGAACCTCTTCGAGGAAACTCCCCAACCCAGGAATGTGTTCGAACGCATAGGGGATCACCTCATGCAGGAACTAGTGCAGTCTCGAGAAGGGGGAGAGAAGTCTGACGGTTCACCCGAACGACCAGATCTGGAACTGACCAGAGCCACTCGCCGCACAAGTGTGTGGGATAGGATGAATACTGGGAAGAAGGCTCCTAGCTCTTCTCAAAAGAGCGGTCCTCACCCAAGAGATGGGGCACCACCTCCTTCTCCAGATCCATCAGGAGAGGACTCGGATGACCATCCGCCCAAGCGTCACCGACCTAGGCGTACTCCTCCATCGCCACCAAAAAACGATGAGTATTATGGCGGTCCCTACTATCGAGAGACGGAAGCAGGAGATCTTTCCCAACCGTGGTACGATCCTAGTCTCACCCGCCCGTGGGCAGACCCCAGGGAAGATCCTTTTACTCTCCGCATACGGAATTACTCCGAGGACACAAAACGTCGCATGCCGGCGTGTGTCAAGACCTATGATGGAACTGGTGATCCGGATGATCACCTCAAGATATTTGATATGCAGGCTAAAATTGAGCGATGGCCCATGCCTATATGGTGCCAGATGTTCAATTCAACCTTGATTGGCAATGCTCGCGACTGGTTTGAAGGACTCCCTCCACGAAGCATTGATAGCTTCACTTAATTACGCACTGCGTTCAAGAATAATTATACTCAGCGGAAGAAGTATAATAGGGACCCTGTCTCATTGGCAACTGTCAAGCAACGGCCGGGAGAGTCGACGGAACCCTTCACTGAGTGCTTCAATGACGAGTGCACACGCACAAAGACAATGCCGAAACTCTTGAAAATTTCCGACTACATGCATGCCATAACAGACAGGGAATTAATCAGGCGTCTCAATGACAAGCGCCCGGAGAGGTATGACGACCTCATGGAAAGGGTCAGAAACTTCATAGAAGGTGAAACCGCGGTTGCCGCGACCTACCCTTCAAAAGGAAACGGCTACGATCGAACGACCGGTCTAGGAGACAGTCGGGCGGTCAGAGCAATCAAAACAATGGTAGGGGCTCAGACTATAAGAGCCAAAACAAGGGAGGACGGCCGGACGATAAGTTTACCCCTCTAAAGATGTCCTACCGGGAGATCTTGCTCACGGAAGGTGCTAATTTGCCGAGGCCTCCCCCAATGACGACTCCGCTGGACCGTCGCCAAGGAAATCGCTTTTGCGAATTCCACAACGACAAAGGCCATGGTACGGAGGAATGTATCCAGCTCAAGAAGCACATTGAGTCACTGATCAAGTCAGGTAAACTCAAGCATTTGGTTAAGGATTGGAAGGATGGGAAAGACAACAAGAAGTATGACAAGAAGGATCCCCAAAAGGACAAACCTTCAACTATATACATGATCCAATCCAGACAGCGCTGCACGAGGCAGAAAATTAGTCAAAAATTTTCACGCGGCAGGGAAATCTTATTCCCTCCCATCACAGCAAGAGATGTGATTGATGCACCTCTCACTATTGAGATAAGCATTGGAACACACAATGTTCGTCGCATGTATGTGGATGGAGGGTCATCAGCAGAAGTACTATACGAACACTGTTTTGTGCAGTTACGACCAGAAATAAGAAGCCAATTGGTACCGGCCACGGCGCCGCTCATTGGTTTTAGTGGAGACACCATCTGGCCTATAGGGCAACTGCGTCTGCTTGTAACCATTGGGAATGAAGAGCACTCCACCACTGCGTGGATGAACTTTATGGTGATACGCTCACACTCTCCATACAATGGGATCATAGGCAGACCAGGTATTCTGGCCATACGGGCGGTACCTTCCACGGCACACAGAATGATCAAATTCCCTGTGGAAGGAGGAATTGTCACCATTTACAACACAATCGTGCCAGCATCTGAATGTCATGCTGTGAAAATACCGGTTCCACCTGTTCCACCCAAGGATGGATCACCACCTTCCAATTGGAGGGTGGCAATCCATCCTGATTACCCGAAACAAGAGGTGTCCATAGGGGGAACGCTCTCGGATGACGGCAAGAGGGCCATGTGCTCTCTCTTGAAGGCAAATTTAGATATATTCGCATGGGAGCCCAAGCATATGACGGGCGTACCACGAGTGATAGCAGAACATAAGCTCCAGATCCACCAGGGGTACCAACCCGTCAAGCAAAAAAAGCGCGGTCAGACACCTGAACGCAGCCGAGTGATGCTGGATGAGGTACGGAAACTAGTGGACACAGGTATCATGCGCGAGGTATACTACCACGAGTGGTTATCCAATCCAGTCATGGTCAAAAAGCATGACGGGAGCTGGCGCATGTGTGTGGATTTCATGGATCTGAACAAAGCCTGTCCACAGGATTGTTACTCGTTACCAGAGATTGACTGGAAGGTGGAATCTCTATGTGGATATCCCTTTAAGTGCTTCCTAGACGCATATAAAGGATACCACCAGATCTATATGGCGGAAGAGGACGCAGAGAAGACGGCGTTCCATACTACGTATACTGTTATACAAAAATGCCGTTTGGACTAAAGAACTCCGGGGCTACATACCAGCGGCTTGTGGACAAAGCCTTTGACTCAAAGATAGGCCGCAATATGGAGGTCTATGTGGATGACTTAGTCATCAAAAGCCATACGGAGGATGCACTTCTCCGGGATGTCCAAGAGACGTTTGACACATTGAGGAGGATTAATATGAAGCTAAATCCAAAAGAAATGCACGTTTGGGGCAACGGAGGGAATGTTCCTTGGATATATGATTGACCCAAATGGCATCAAGCCTTGCCCAGAAAAAACGGACGTAGTAATACAGCTACCATCCCCTAAGACACGGAAAGAGGTGCAGTCCTTAAATGGGAAGTTGGCCGGGCTAAATAGGTTCTTATCAAAGTCCGCAGAGAAGTTACTCCCCCTATTCAAAACACTCAAGAAGTGCATTAAGAAGGAAGACTTCCGGTGGACAAAGGAAGCTGAGGAAGCCTTTGGTCTACTCAAGCAACACCTCGCATCTCTCCCCATGTTAGTAGCTCCCTGGCCAAAGGAGGAGCTCATTATGTATTTATCAGCCACACATGGAGCAATAAGTGCGGTACTCATGACAGATAGGGACACGGTGCAAACTCCGGTCTACTTCATAAGTAGAACATTACAAGGGCCGGAGTTGAATTACTCCTCTATGGAAAAATTGGTTTTGGCACTAGTGTTTGCTACAAAGCGGTTGCGCCGATACTTTCAGGCGCACCCCATTGTAGTCATTACTGACCAACCAATAAAACAAGTCATATCTAGACCGGATGTGGCAGGTAGGATACAAAAGTGGAGCATTCTATTGGGAGAACACAACATATCTTATAGGCCAAGGACGGCTGTTAAAGGCCAGATCTTGGCGGATTTCCTGGTAGAGAAGCCGGATGAAGAAGGACCAATCGTAAAAAAGACGAAACTCCAGCAGAACCATGGGTGTTATTCACGGACGGATCTTCGTGTACAGATGGGTCAGGAGCTGGTCTCATCCTCACGAATCCGGAAGGAATGGAGTTTACGTACGCCCTTCGCTTTGAGTTCACAGCCACCAACAATGAGGCGGAATATGAAGCATTAATTGCGGGTTTAAAAATCGCCGCTAGAATGGGAGTCCGCAACCTTGAGGCCTACGTGGACTCAAGGCTTGTCGCAAACCACATTCTAGGTGGATATGTAGCTAAGGAGGATAACATGGTCCGATATTTGGAGAAAGTCAAGTCACTCATCACGGCTTTCAGCAAGTTTTCCATCAAGCAGGTACCAAGAGGTGAGAACAAGAAGGCGGACGCTCTTAGCAAGATCGCGTCTACAAGTTTCGCCCACTTATCCAAGCTAGTCTTGGTGGAAATACTCAAGGAAAAATCTATAACGGAGGGGGAGGTCGCTACTATAGTTGAGGAGGATGGACCTACATGGATGACCCCGATCGTCAACTATTTGACTAATGAAACCCTTCCGGACGACGAAAAAGCGGCACGGCGCATCAGAAGGAAGTCGCAGCACTTCGAGCTTCGAGAAGGTATCCTTTATAAGCGCTCTTTCTTGCAGCCGTGGTTGCGGTGTGTTGGACCACGACATGCCACTTATGTGATCAGTGAGATACATGAAGGGTTATGCGGCATGCACGCAGGTCCACGATCTGTGGTAGCTCGAGCCCTACGCACAGGATATTATTGGCCTACCATGCATAGGGACGTACGCGACATGATTCGCAAGTGCAGTGATTGCCAAGTGCACAGACCAGTGCTGCGACACCCGCAGCAGGAACTTATACCTATTACATCCTCATGGCCATTCTATAAGTGGGGGATCGACATCGCAGGACCATTTCCTGTAGCTGCGGGGGGAGTTAAGTTCTTGATTGTCGCAATGGACTACTTTACACGATGGATAGAGGCCAAGGCAGTCAAATCCATCACAGGCAAACAAGTTAAAAAGTTTGTTTGGGAGAACATCGTGTGCCGTTTTGGCTTACCAGGAGAAATCATCTCGGACAACGGGAAACAGTTCGCGGATAATCCATTCAAGGACTAGTGCGCAGCATTGAATATCAAACGGCGCTTCGCGTCTGTTAAGCACCCACAAACAAATGACCTTGTGGAACGAGCAAATAGAAGCTTGGGAAACGGCATCAAGGCACGCTTGGAGGAGCGAAGTGCCAAATGGGTGGACGAACTACCACATGTTCTATGGGCGCATAGAACTATGATCAAAACAGCCAACGGGGACACTCTATTCGCATTGGCCTACGGCACTGAAGCTGTTATACCAGCAGAAATAGGAATGCCTACCATCCGCACGGCGGAGGTTAATGTCGTCACGAACGACGAGCAACTCCGGATCAATCTGGATTTGTTGGAGGAAAAAAGGGAGATAGTGGCTATCAATTAGGCCAAGTCCAAGGCTAAAATGAAGGCTTATTATGACGCCAAGGTTAAAGGTGTTTATTTTCGACCGGGAGATTATGTCTATCGCGCTAACAAAGCAAGTCGATCGGAGAATACAGGAAAGCTGGGCCCTAAGTGGGAAGGACCATACGAGGTCACGGAGGCTTTAGGACGGGGCGCGTACAAGTTACGTGACATGGATGGCCACGATCTGGAACGCACATGGAATATCTCCAATCTCAAAAGGTGCTATCTTTAAAAGCTACAGCTTCCGCATGGACACTTCGCTATATTTAGCTTTAATGAAGATCCATGTGTTCTCTTTGTTTTGTTTCTTAGGATTTTATAGGACCTTTTTGTTTTTAGGGTTTCCCATTCTTGTCAAAACAAAAAATGTAAACGTTTTAATAAAATGCCGTGGTGCCTAGCTAGCTCCACTCCGTGCAAATTGTTTGGTTGTGCTTTAGATTCTATTATAGTCATATGAATTTTAGTTATTATTATAATATGCCATGTCTCATTCATATGCATTCATTCAATCACCGTACATGTACTATACGCCTCCAGGTGGGGTAAGAGGATTAAGTGAACCTACTAATTCAACTTGTCGCATAAGAGGGATGCAACCCCAGCGACACGGATCATGTATCCTTAATAGACACCTTACTCACAAGACGTTGTGATAAGTTTCCGTATGCCGTACTCACGAAGTGCTTTGCATAGTAAAGACGCACGTCGCATGTCTAGTAAATTATAGACTTGAGTGTTTCTTTTTTGAGTAAGACGTGACATGTCATACAGTATCGGTATACGATATCCAACAAAATAAAAATACACAAGTTTCAAAATCATAACAAAAGGGCCGTGGTTATCACGGACTTACAGTTATTTCACACATCAGTCTTAGCCGTGTACATGCACGGACGAATAAAAGCTACAAATGTTTACAAGATAAATTAGAACGGAGGTAGGAACTCCCCTATATCCTTCTTCACTTCTTCGATTATGGCGCGGAGGGCCTCACCGCGAGCATTCTTCCCATCCTGTGCCTTGATCGCAATCGCATCCAATGCCTCAGCAAGCAGTTTTTCACCTTTCATTACCTTTGACACTGAGTCATAGGTAGGCAAGGTCAGTTGGATGGGATCCGCAGTAAGCTTGGACATTACTACCTCGTTAGGAGCATCCTTCAGCGCCTCCAGTTCGTCCAACAGAGGATGTTGGATTTCAGCAAGTGCATCCATTGACGCGGTCATCTTGTCCGCAGTTGAAGGGTTGTGGTAGGCGTGTTCGGTAATGTCCTCATTCTTACCTATCAATTCTGCAGCTTGGACCAAGCCCTCGTTCCTACCACGGTCAATCCCATCCGAAACGACGCCTGCGAATGCTTGCAGCAAGTGCGGAGCTTCCATAACCTTGCTTACGGCAAGGCGCATTCCCTGACCAATCATCCGCCTACGCCCAGCTATGGCCGAAAGCAAAGGACACATCCTTTCAGCACAATCCGTGGCCATCTTGCTTAGCTCCTCCTCGGCTATTGCAGCTTGCTCATCCAAATTCGTCCGCGCTTGTGTTAGCTCATCCTTTAGCGAGTCGCGCTCCTGTGCGATGTTGAATGCTTGTACGGTTACGGCTTTGGTGGAGGCTTCGGCTGCGGATACCTGCGTATGGCACTTAGAGTTATCACAAGGATAATGTATTTTCTTTCTTGTGCGCAAAAAAAAACATTCATGTTGAAAGCGTACCTTCTCGTTAGATGCGGCTACAAGGGCCTCAAGCTCAGCGATGCGTTTTTCCTGAGTGTTGGCGTGATGGGCCTGCTCCTTTACGGTGGCCTCTGCCGTAACCAACGCCGTTTGCAAGGAAGTGATGGTTTTCTCGTGCTTCACAACTAGTGCTTCACGGCGAGATATTCTTTTGTCCTCACGCTTCACATTCGCCAAAGCCTTGATCAGACGGCGTCTTAAGGCGGCACCCACTGTCACTTGATGTGCGGATGACACATCAAACTGCTCCAGCAAGGACTCATAGTCTAGCTCATCCAAGTCTTGAGCAAGGGCGGGAGGAGTGATATGCTCGATGAATTCCGAACACTCAGACTCCACCTCCAACATTGTTAAACTGGACAGATTCCATGCTAGGCGCAGGCTGTTCTCCGGTCCTTCAAGAAGTGGCTCCTCAGCACGTGTCACAGGAGGGGATGGAGGTCTGATTGATGTCGTGGGGGAAGGGTCCTTTTCCACCTCTCTCTCTTGAGCTACAGTCGACGGGTCCGCCCTGTTATTGACATATTCAATTTTTATTTAGGCATTCTATCTTTATAAAACAACAAGACAAGGAAAGAATGAAAGACGAGAGGGTGCTTACGTGGTACCAGTTGCAGGTTCTGGGGCGGTAGGAGCTACGGCACTCACGGGGGTAGCTCTCCAGACTTGTTCATCCATGTGCGGTGTGGGGTTGGCCTGGGCCGTCGTAGTACCACTTCCCTCCTGATACTGAGGATGGTCTTTCCTTAGTTTCTTTGGGGGAGCATTTGAGGCCCCCACCTCATCCCCTAGTGTCTTTGCCACCCTCCGGGTGGTCTTTCTCTTTCTGGATGTGGGCTTGGGGGACCCAGAGGCTTGAGTGATGTCTTCATCCTCAAGGTTGAGGAAATCCTTTTCTCCTGCATCTTCTCGGTGCGTCACGGCGCCCTCAAACAACAACTCTCCACCATCTTCATTATGGAAATCCAGAGGGGATTTCTCGATAATAGGCTCCTCTTCATCCGATCTTTGCTCGGAATTTTCTTCGAGTGAAATGGTACGGTCTGCGGTCGCATCGAGAAGGGGGAGTTCATTCTCCTTCAACGGGCGGAATCCTTCAGGCACTTTCATTGGGTCGCCCTGATGCAATAATCCGTGTAGGTTCATCTCTGCGGACATTTACAATTACACGGGTCAGTAAGGTCCTAAAATGAAAATGACATTTATCACATCTACAAAGTATAAGTAAACCTACCCTGTCCATGACCCGTCAGAAAGCACGGATATAAGTTCTCCCTCCCGTAATAACGACGACTTAATCCTACTAAGCACAGAAAATGTTCCGGCAACCCATTATGGAATTATGTGCGGTGGGTATCTAGTATTTTCAAGTCTCTGCTGCTATAGTCTTTGGATTTGGGCGGAGAATCTTTGGGTACTCTGGTTTTAAGGACGAAAGGAGTGGGGAATACTTTTTCATCAACAAAAAAGTAATGGTCGTACCAGTTTTTAAGGGAGTCTAAAGGCTTCCTATACGTCATGGGGGCATTCCTGGATCGTTTTTTAAACGATAGCCACCCATTCACTAGTTGGGGGAGTAAAAGGCCCTAAATAGGTTCACGGTCGGAGTTACACCGCATGTATGGCATGTAATCTCAAATTGATTGATTTTACACGCCCCTATGCAGTGAAGCTGGGTTATGTGGAAATCATAGTATAAAAGCAGATCTACCAGGAACTTAGATAGGGGATATGATAGTTGGCTGAATCAAATAGGCGCGTGTACACGCCTATCTTTCCCCTTGGCGCATCCGTAATGGCCTCACCTTCACCTGGATAGGTTGGGTGTACGCTTTCGGGAATATAATACTTAGACAAAAAGTCTATGTATTTTTGCGCAGACATCACGTTCAGGACATCCGTGATAAGAGGGGTGTCCTTTACCATGTTTTATAAAAAGGGTTTGTAAGGCGTGATGATCTAACCTGCGGCGGAGGAAATCCGTGGAATAGAAGGCAAAAGTTTGAAGGAAGGAGCTTGGAAATAACAATGGCGGAAAGAGTGTGAACTGTGTGTGTAACAAACGCACACACCAACTCTTATATAGGGTTGCCTCGGTTTCTGAGGTAACGTGGATGTTTGACACGTGTAGGCCACTACGCCTATCCGATGGATGGGATTTCTGACACTTTTGAAAGTCAGAAGCGACCCACGGGTCACTTCTTGGCAGTTTTACGTGGCCCAATGGTGGGCATTAATGGTGCACTTTTGCAGAAGTGCGACTGACCAGTTGACTACCATTAATGCATTTATTCTTGTGTCGGGATATGCGGTCTTACGTAAGATCATATTCAATGCTACATTTAATTTGTCTCGGCCGTTACGTGCGGCTGAGGTCCTATTGGAATAACATTCCTAAGACAGGCAGCCACGTGCGGCCAAATCAAAATCTTAAATGTTTCATTCCCTAGATCTTTCTTGGTATGTCCGGAGAGCATCTTGATAGTCTAGAGGTTATGCCTACGACTGTAACAACTAGACTGGGGGACATGATGACGTATAGTCCCCAGCCGGGTCATGAACCCGGCCCACGGGTAGTACCCGTATCCGGCCCATCACAGATGGGTGGGAATAATGTCATTTGAGCTTATGGGCTTGGATGAACAGTAACCGCACACACGTGTGCGGCCCACGGCCCGGCATGACCGGTACAGGGTTAGACAGAATCATAGTCTGTCTATGAATAGGATTTACCCCAAAGAAGAGGATATTCACTCACCATAATTAGAAGATAACAATCAATCTAATTCTGGTACTTATCCTTTCCTTGGGGCCGAAGCATCAGTGACAGCCCATTAGGGTTTCACTGCCTATAAAAGGAACCCCCAAGGGTTCCACAAAGGTATTACGTGTTATACACTCTCAACCCATCCGATTACTATAAACCCTAACCGATTACTTACTCTCACGCCGGAGTCTAATCGTGGGAAACATTCCCACGGTAAGCCTAATGCGTGTTGTTTAGTGTGCAGGATCCCAACCATACAGTTCACTTGGTGCAGGAGCTGGAGTCCAGCCAACCCGAATTAAGACTAATTCGGGTCTAGCAAGGATCACCCAACTTTTGTATCAACATTCATCAAGTGCTTTTAGACTAGTAATAACAGTGTTAAATCTAGCAAAAGCACTATAAATAGCTTCATCTTCTAAGATGACAAATTGTTCATATTGTTGGACAAGAAGATCGATTTTGCTTTCTTTGACTTGGCTATTACCTTGGTGGGTTACTAAAAGAGTGTTCCAAATATCTTTAGCGGTTTCACACATAAAAATCCTTTCATACTCTTTCTTAGGTAAAGCATTATAGATCACCATTTTAGCCTCATTATTTTTTGAAAGTTTCTTTTTAGTATCATCATTAGCTTTGTCAAAAGTGATCAATTCCTTTGTTTTAGAAACTTCACTAAATTGATAAGGTAAAAAATCACCATTGGTAATAACATGCCAAAGATCTAAATCTTTTGATTTCACATAAGTCTCAAATCGATTTTTCCAATAAATAAAACTATCGATTTCAAAAAGTGGCGGTCTTTGCATAGATTTCCCTTCTAGGTACTTGTTGGAATCCATAGATCGAATCAAGTTCTAAAATACAATATACTTTAAAAATACTTGAGCAACCCGCTCTGATACCAATTGTAGAAACTATAAGGGGGGGGGGGTTGAATAGTTTCTTATATTTACTTGTTAAATGACGGTTTTCAAAAAATCTTTTTCTTAAAAACTTAGACTTAAGGAAATAAGTGAAATCTTCTTATGCACAATATGAACAATGATACTGTAATTTAAACTAATACTAACTAATATATATGCACAAAGAATAAAGAATGTAAAGAGTTATGGGTAAAGAAAGATCAAACCAAACACCAAGGATTTATAGTGGTTCGGCAACGAAGCTCACTCCTCGTTCCTACTCCACTCCTCGAGTACTCCTTACTCGAGAGTTCACTACACAACAATCTCCTTATGGTGGAGAAAACCGTACACGTCGCTTAACCAATTTCCGACCCTAAGCTAAAAGTCGATCCCTAATCGTAGCTAGGACCAATTTACACAACTATACTTAGTACATACACAAATTCCAAATAGACACTGTTGGGAATAAATCTATGCTTATTTGTTTCCCCTGCTAGTTGATTATTCGTACCCTTGCTAGAGTAAGTTCCCCCTGCTAAATAACAAAGGCAGGGGGATTGGTTCCCCTGCTGAAGTCAAAGGCCCTGCTGTCAAAGATAAACATGGAATAGATTTTTACGCGTTTCAGTTATTATTCCTTAATACTTTCCAAGTTTGTTAGTAGTGATCTTGTACGTGAGTCCTTGTGGCTATAAAAGGACTCACTAGGTTAGCATGCAAAGTGTGTCTTTCTCATTTGTCTTTCATTATCATACTTTAAGGTTTTGTAAACCCTAATACCATTTTAGGGTATTCGTATATCTTTGATATATTAAAGTTCAACGTTCCAATCATATTTGTTCTTGTGCTAAACATTATATTCCGCATCTTGTTTAGTTACTTTGCTTTGCAAAGTTTCTCTAGTGTTAGATTGAATTCTTTCTCTTTATCACAACCCTTAAACAAGCTATTAAGGTTTAATATCTGACTTTGGGATCAATAAGTGGTATCAGAGATTGTTGAGAAACTTTGTCTAAATCAAGAACAAAATCCTCATAGCAAACATGTCTTCAGACTCATCCTCAAACAGCAACAACCACAATAACCTCAAGTTACCTATGTTGGATCCTGAAAACTTTGAATTATGGGAATTCAGAATCCAACAATACCTGAAAATGGAACATTATGTTCTCTGGGAGATCATAGAACTTGGTGATAAGTTCAACAAAATGTTAGCAGTTGAAGAGGGCAAGGAAGAAGGTGAAAGTTCCAAAGGTAAGGACAAGAAGAAATCTGTTGCTCTGTGTGATAAGGAGATACTGGCTAGAAGGCATGATGTCAGGGCTCACAGCTCATTGCTGTTGGCTCTACCTGATAGACATCAACTCAGATTCAGAAAATACAAAACAGCTAAAGAACTATAGGAAGCCATAGGCACAACCTTTGGAGGAAATGAAGCCACAAAGAAGAAGAAGAAGAATCAAATGCTGGATGATTTTGCTTCTTTCAAAGCAATTGGTGATGAATCAATTGGAGCTATTTACAATAGGCTTCAAGATATGGTAGCCCAGTTGGAATTCCTTGATATAGAGGTGTCAAAAGAGCAGGTGAACACCAGGTTTCTTAACAGCCTCTAGAAAGAATGGTTTGTCTATAAGGCAATTTGGCAGAATAAGGATGACTTGGATAACAAGAACATTGATGACATATACAATAACTTAAAAGTTTTTGAACCTGTTGTCAATGAGATGAAATCAAAAGGAACGATTCCCACCAACTCAAGTGGATCCACTGATTCCACTGCTAACATGGCATTCATGTCACAAAGCAGTGGAATCTCCAAGAACAGTGGAATTGAAGTAGCCCCTGCTACTTATTCCCCTGCTACCAGGTCTGGACCATCCTATGATGAAGAAAGACCAGCTACATTCAGCCTGGATACTGCTTGTGCTTTTATAGCATCTCAAGGGTCACAAGGATCTACTGTGCTGCATGAAGATCTAAGTCAAATCAGTAAGCAAGGTCTAGAAGAGATGGATATCAAGTGGAATATGGCTCTGCTCAGCATGAGAGCCAATAGGTTCTACAAGAAGTATGGGAAGAAAATCTCAATCAATCCCTCTGATGTGGCTGGGTTTGATAAAACAAAAGTTGAATGCTACAACTGTGGCAAGAAGGGTTATTTTGCCAGGGAATGCAGAGGACCTAAGACTGGTAACAGCTACAGAAAGGAAACAAGAGATGATGATTCTGGTGCTAAAGCCATGGTAGCCATGCAGGGGATAGATGGAGCAAGTGGATGGGACTGGAGTGCAATGACAGAGAATGTGGAAAGAAATCAAGCTTTGATTGCTGAGGAAAAAGAAGAAGACTTTGCACTTATGTCCATGTCAAGTTCCAGCTCTGACAATGAGGTATATGATGACTCATATTGTACTAAAGCTTGTAGGAAAAATACTGAGTCTTTGAATGATCAAATCAGAAAGGTAAAAGCTGACTATATCAATTGTGATAATGATCTTGATAATTATAAACGTGCTTTAGAACAGTTAGAGTACACCATAAGAGAGTTTAAGCAAAGAGAAAGTGATTATAGGGATCACATTGTGATTCTAGAAAGAGATGCCAAGGAGAATAACCAATCTATAAAAGAATTGACTGCTGAACTTGAAATTTTCAAAGCTAACCAAAAGATAGATGAGGAAACTGTTGAAAAATTTGGAAAAGCTTTAAAAGATTTAACCAAAGTAGTTGAAATTGGTCAATCTCCTAGGGACAAAACAGGGTTTGGGATTAAAAATGAGCATGCCACCATACCACCACCCCCTGCCAACATCCATGCACCTTTTCCTAGAAAAGACCTGTCCTGGACTGGTCTCCCTTGTTTTCAAAAACAGGATGATATTGAGTTTGACCTAAGTGCTTATATACCTAATAATCTTGATACTGAAGAGTCCCTAGTAAAAAATAGTGCTATTAGGGATTTTGAAAAGGAACAGGTTGCTTTAAAACAATGGAAAATTGATAACCCTATTCTATTTTCAAGAGAAGGAATTTTTGGTAGTGACTCTAGTTCTAAGAGTAGCTCCCCCAAATCTAGGTCCAGATCACAGTCTCCTAAGTCCACCATTAAATATGCTGGTATGTACAGGAATGTCAGAGGTAATCAAAGAAATTGGAATGACCAAAAGTCTCATCAATTAGGAGAAGACTTTGTGATTAACACCAAGCCCTGTTTCACATGTGGCAGCTTTGAGCACACTTATCAAGAGTGTAAGGCACCAATGGAGATGGTGGCTGCAAATCCCTTAAAGGATATGCAACCTAAAACCATTCTTCTAAATGCAGGGGCAAAATCCTTTTCCCCTGCCAAGTATGTTGCCCCTGCCTTGAGAAACAGGTTGACTGATAAATATGTTGTTCCTGCACTTAGAAAGGAGAATGATGTTCACACAAAGACCAGCACTTCTGTGACCATCCCAACACCTTATAATGCATATAGATCTGGCTCTAGACCTTACCAACACATGAATAGAGGCCAAAACAAAATATGGGTTCCCTCTGCTAAGCATAGGGATTCCCCTGCTAAAACTGGGGTATCCCCTGCTAACAAAATTTTGCCTTCTAGGAGCATGGGAAGATGGGGAAAAGTTGTGAAAGCCTCAGCTCGTTGGGTTTGGGTACCCAAAATAGGTACTCAATCCAATGGTGTATCTCTAGTTTTTGATAAGCTATCCTACATTGATACACGAGGTAGATCCAAGTCTGTAATGGCTTGGGTCCCCAAGAAAAACTAATTTGTTTTTCTTTTTGCAGGTGACAAAGAAGACAAGGGATGATAGAGCATATTGGGATAGTGGATGCTCAAGAAGTATGACTGGACAAAAATCTTACATGTCTAACTTTGTGCCCCTGCATGACAATGATGGTGTTTCTTTTGGAGATGGGCATGGAACTATAACAGGAAAAGGAACTATTGTCACCAATGGGATGACTTTTGACAATGTCTACTTGGTGAAAGAACTCAAGTACAATCTCTTCAGTGTGTCACAGATGACTGATAACAAGAATTTTGTCTTGTTTACTAACACTGAATGCTTGGTGTTAGGAAAGGAGTTTGTCTTGCCACCAGACACTCCTATTGTACTCAGAACACCAAGACAGAAGAATATGTACACAATTGATCTCAAGGACATATCTCTCCAAGACAATGAAACATGTTTCATTGCCAAAGCTTCAGTAGATGAATGTAAGAAATGGCATAGAATACTTGGTCATCTTAATTTCAAGAACATGAACAAACTAGTAAAATATAATCTGGTTCATGGTCTTCCTTCCAAGTCTTTTGTCAATGAACATACTTGTGCTGCCTGTCTGAAAGGGAAGCAACACAGAGCATCTTGCAAATCAAAAACAAGTATGTCCACCACCAAGCCATTGGAACTACTGCATATGGATCTCTTTGGTCCTACTTCTGTGGCAAGCATAATGAAGAAATGGTACTGCCTAGTGATTACTGATGATTTTTCAAGGTTCACATGGACATTCTTTCTATTTGAGAAGAGTGACACAGCTGATGTACTCATTGGGTTCATCAATCAAATTGAATTATCAAAAAGCATGAAGGTAGTCACCATGAGATCAGACAATGGTAGTGAGTTCAGAAATCAGAAACTGGACTCTTTCTGCATAAACAAAGGCATCAAGAGGCAATTCAGCATTGCAAGAACACCTCAACAGAATGGAGTGGCAGAAAGAAGGAATAGGACACTCATTGAAGCTACAAGAACTATGCTGTCTGATTCCAAACTTTCAGTTATCTTTTGGGATGAAGCTGTATCCACTGCTTGTTATGTACAAAACAGGGCCTTGGTGGTTAAGGCACACAACAAGACCCCTTATTAGCTGTTCAATGGAAGACCTCCCTTAATTGACTTTTTCAGACCTTTTCGATGTCATGTGATCATCTTGAACACTATTGACAATCTAGGTAAGTTTAGTGAAAAGGGTGATGATGGATACTTTGTGGGTTATTCATTAAACAGCAAGGGATATAGGGTCTTCAACAAGAAGACAAGCAAAATCACATAAAATCTTCATGTGAACTTTCTTGAAGACAAACCTGAAGATGTTCAAACAGGTCCTGACTGGTTCTTTGATTTAGAAGTACTTTCAAAATCTATGAATTATGTACCTGTTGCTTTGCAGAACACTAACCTTTCAGGTACTCAAGAACCAACTGGTGCAGAGAAGTTACCCTTGAGGTACATGAATGTACCCTCATTATTTCCTATTGAAGATGATGATCAAGAATATAATTCTTCTCTAGGAAAAGAACAGCCAATCTCATCCCCTGCTCCTGAAAGCAGCGGAATGACTAAAGGCAGTGGAATCCAGGATTCCCCTGCTAGACCTATTGATTCCTCTCTCACAAAGGATCCTGTTGCTAATGATACTAATGATGCAGAAAGATAATCCCAACTCATTTCATCATCTACACCCATAGCTGATGGTCCTATTATATCCAGCAGTGGAAGCAGAATAATCAAGAGGGGAGGTCCAAGTTACTTAGAGCTTCATTCTGCTCACCAGCACCCATCTCTAGGTCATGCTGTATCATTTGGAAGTTCCTTTGAGGACTTCTTTCCTAATCAAAATAGCCCCATCAATTCTGATTTGGAAGAAGATGAAACAGAAGTAATCATGCAGCCTACCTACATAATCAATAAGGATCACCCTATCTCTCAAATCATTGGTAATCCTGAAGCCCCTAGACATAGAAGGTATACAGCAAAGGAGCACAGCTTCATTGCTAACATCACCATGAAGTCAATCATGACAACATGCAATGTTGTCTGTTTACTGCATTTTTGTCACAAGAAGAGCCAAAGAAGATTTTTCAGGCTTTAAATGACCTAAGCTGGGTTGAAGCCATGCAAGAGGAGCTCCTACAATTTGACATACAAGAGGTTTGGATTCTGGTGGATTGTCCCAAATGGGCAAGGCCTATTGGGACAAAGTGGGTACTCAGGAACAAAAAGGATGAAAGGGGAATAGTTGTGAGGAACAAAGCAAGACTAGTGGCACAAGGGTATACTCAGGAAGAAGGAATTGATTATGAAGATGTATTTGCTCCAGTAGCCAGGATTGAAGCCATTAGATTATTCCTTGCTTATGCTTCATTCATGGACTTCACTATTTTCCAAATGGATGTGAAAAGTGCCTTCCTATATGGAACCATTGATGAAGAAGTCTATGTTATGCAACCTCCAGGGTTTGAAGACCCAGAATATCTAGACAAAGTATACAAGGTGAAAAAGGCTATGTATGGACTTCACCAAGCTCCCAGAGCCTGGTATGGTACTCTCTCTAAATATCTCTTAGACAATAGATTTAGCAGGGGGAAGATTGATCAGACCCTGTTTAACAAGAAACAAAAGGGTGACCTTTTGCTTGTACAAGTCTATGTTGATGACATCATTTTTGGATCCACTAACTCTATGCTTAGCAAGGAGTTTGCCAAACTGATGTAGGATAAATTTCAAATGAGTGCCATGGGAGAACTAAACTTCTTTTTGGGGTTACAAGTTCAGCAAAGGAAAGATGGGGTATTTATCTCACAAGACAAATATGTGGCTGAGATTGTAAAGAAGTTTGGCATGTCTGATGGAAAGAAGGTGTCCACTCCAATGGACAAGGATCATCCATGGGGTAAAGATGGTCCTGGAAAGCCTATAGATGTCAGGAACTACAGGTCTATGATTGGGTCTCTTATGTATCTCACTGCTTCAAGACCTGACATCATGTTTGCAGTCTGCTTATGTGCAAGATACCAAGTGTCACCAACAGAGTGTCACTTATTCGCTGTGAAAAGGATTTTTAGGTATCTAAAATGTCATCCTACCTTAGGACTTTGGTATCCAAAGGAGTCACCATTTGAGCTGATAGCCTATTCAGATAGTGATTATGCTGGTGACAACAATGATAGGAAGTCTACAACAGGGGGATGCCAATTTTTGGGAAGCAGACTTATATCTTGGCAGTGTAAGAAGCAGACTATTATGGCAACATCCACAACTGAAGCTGAGTATGTAGCAGTTGCTGCATGCTGTGGTCAAGTACTTTGGGTGCAAAATCAACTGCTTGATTATGGGTATAACTTTCTTAAAACCAAGATATTCATTGACAACAACAGCACCATTTGCATTATTAAGAACCCTGTTTTTCATAGCAAGACTAAACACATTGAGATTAGACATCACTTTATCAGAGATTGTTTTGAAAAAGGACTAATTGTCCCTGAGAAAATTGATACAGAACTTAATGTTTCTGATCTTTTAACAAAAGCTTTTGAAGTTGGGAGGTTTCAGTATCTGGTTGCAGGTATTGGAATGGTTACCCCTTAAAAACTGATGTCTATTTTGTCATGTATGATCAGGGTTGCTTCACTGCTGTTGTTGTATAACTGTTAGTCCATTTTTCCATCACTTTTTATTCCACTGCTTTTTAACACAGATTCCCCTGCTGGGGGTTCATTCCCTTGCTAAGAGAATTTTTCTCTTAAAGCTGAGTGTGTTCTTTTTACAAAAGTAGTTATATGTGGTTTTAGACTAACAATGCAGAGGTTCATATGGTGCATACTATTCTCATTGGTGGATCAGGTATTTACTCTATGTTTTAGGGGAGGTTAGGTCACACCTTTAGGACTCAGGGTATCCTTAGGATACTCATATATGATCTTAGATTATATCCACTGGTGAGTGAGGGTTCAGGGTAATGAGGACTTGCTGAAAAGCTTGTCAAAACTCTAAAACCTTGAGGCACTGTAATGAGTGCCTACATTTCTCTATTAAAATAGCTTGCTGTTCAAATACAGATGTGTGGCACACATTGCCAAGACTTACTGACCATAGGTAAGGGACAAGGTAGGGATGGTGACTGGGGTATGCATGTTTTCTTGGGTTAACCTGGTGTAGGGTGACTTATGTATTGACTTTTTGTACTGAGACTGTTGCTGAATAGAGGACTCTAGAGTCTCTATGTATCTATCTTGTGGATACAAGTGTGTGCATTAGAGCAGAGCTAGTTAGCATTGGTCTCTCCATGACTAGTCCAATACCCCTAGGAAAGTTTCCCCTGCTTTCATCTTTTCATTCCCTTGCTATCAGAACATTCCCCTGTTTGACCGTTGACCGACAATACCGTTACCCTGTTCATAACCGTTGGGCCTGCTTGAACAAATTTTGGTTAGGGAATATTTTATTATTTTTAAAAGATATTTAAGGCGCTTTCTTCGCTGATTGGTAATCTTTTCTTTATTATTTCAAATAAATTACTTTTTTATCAAGATTTATCTTTGATATTTTTGCAATTTGAAAATTTTGGTCCAATCACAGCCCTTCAATTCGCCTATAAAAACTTAATTCCCTTCACCAGCAGGTCCATCTCTCTCTTTTGCCTTAATCCCACCTACCTCTCATCTTTATAAACCTTCAAACTATTTTCAAACCTTATCATGCCTCTCAAAATTGCTGCTAATCATAACCAAATCGCTT
Organism: Glebionis coronaria; assembly: GCA_025667525.1. Classification (NCBI taxonomy): domain Eukaryota; kingdom Viridiplantae; phylum Streptophyta; class Magnoliopsida; order Asterales; family Asteraceae; genus Glebionis; species Glebionis coronaria. Next base: position 82,248 of record JANFOE010002379.1, read on the forward strand.
TGTTACATGATGAACCAGAAGAGTTTGCTGATGCTGTGGCCTTTCTAAAGTCATCATACTTTAGAGTGGCCCTTCTCATCAATCCTCGAATCTATACCTCACACATTCATCAGTTCTGGTCTAAAGCCATGACCAAAACAGTGAATGGAGAGGTAACAATTCAAAGCACTGTTGATGGTCATTCCAAGGTGATTACACTTGCCTCCATCAGGGAGAATCTTCTCCTTGATGATGAGGATGGGATAACCAACTTTTCTGAGGCTGAAATCTTTGCAGGTCTTGTTAAATTGGGGTACAAACTCTCTAAAAACCAAAAATGTAAGTTTTCTAAAGGCCAGTTTACCCCTCATTGGAAATATTTGATTCATACAATTTTGCAATGTTTGTCACCAAAAACCACTGCTTTTAATGAGTTTGGTAGTGAGATGGCTTCTGCCCTGATCTGCTTTGCAACAGGGAGGAAGTATTGTTTTTTTCAAATGATTTTTAAAGGAATGGTTAAAACCGTTTCAAGCAACTCAAAATTTTTTATGTACCCAAGGTTTATAGAACTCTTGCTGAATATGAGTGATCATGGTCCAATTAAACACAAAAACTATTTTTCAGCAACCAAACATACAACCAAACTATTCACCACTCTTCTTGCACCATCACCTCTGTTTTCTGGCAAAACCATTCCACTCACTTCAATTATGATGAACCAAATCAGACAGGAAGAAGCCAAGAATCAAACAGCCAAACACCAACCTTCTGATTCCCCTTCCAAGAACCTACACCCTGCTAGTCCTTTACCCCCTGCTGATCCACAACATGAAAGGCGTTCTAAATCCAGGTTTGCCAGGTCTCCCTTGCCTGGTGAATCTTCACAAGCAGCAGAGAGGAGAGTCTCCAAGGGTTTTGAGCAACCTGAGGGTTTGGCTGCCACTACTGTCTCATTCTCAAGGGGTGAGCAGGCCAGTGACACCATCAGTAAGTCCTCTCCCTCACTCCATGATATCCAAAAAGGGGAGAAATTCCCTTCTAGGATTGAGAGCAGTATGAAACCTTTGACTAATCTGGAATTGACGAAAATGTGTATGAGTCTGAAAAGGCAGAATGCACAACTGGTACAAGATGTCAAAAAGAAAGGCCTGGTTATCAATAACTTGGAAACCAGACTTGCTACTCTTGAGGGGAGGAGAAAGCCCAGACTGATTATATCAACAGATGAGGATGCTTCCAAAGGGGAGGAAGTTCCATATACATAAGAGTCTACTCAGTACTATTCATATCCTGGTGGGGTACATGGAAAGATAGCAAGTGCTGAGAAAGGGATGGAGAAAGGAAGTGCTGATAAGGGAAGTGACAAGGGGAGTGCAACCAAAGATATTGCTCAAACATTGCTCACCATAGGCAATCCAGAAGAAGCCCCTGCTTCAAAAGTTCCCCCTGTCATTGCTGATCCCACTGCTGTAAGTCATTCCCCTGCAAAGAATATTACTCAAACATTTGTTAGAAAGAACAGAAAGCAACCAGCTCAGAAGGGGATTACAATCAAAGAACCTGCATCTAAAGTAAAACCAACACCAGCAGTGGATCCAAAATACAAAGGAAAAGGAATCATGGTGGAACAGCCCAAGAGAAAATACAAGCATCTAACTCCTGAACAGCAGAGGGCTCAAGAAGCACATGATGCACAAGTAGCTCTCAGGCTACAACAAGAGGAGATGGATATGCAGGACCAAAGAATGCAGAAAATGAGGCCCAAAGATATGCTCAAGCAGGTTGAGATTATGCATAGAGAACTAGATGACAGGGTACCTCATGTTGGAGAGTTTCTTGATCAATGGGAGAAGGAGTTAATAAATGCTCCTTTGGAAGACAGGTATGAGTTGACTTGCCTTGTTTACAAATATCAAACTGAGTATCTGGAAAGAAGGGCAAATCAAATTCAGAGGGAGAAGTATCTGACTTCAGAGAAAGGGCAACTTGAACACTACAAAGTTCTGCTTAAGAGACATAGGAAGTGGAAGGATGGTGACTTCAGAGATATGAGTTTTGAAGCCATAAAAAGAGCAGTCAGACCAGTTCTAAAATTGTATGATGTGGAGGATTGGATGACTATCAACACTCCTGAGGAAGCTGAGTATCTTAGGAGACAAAGTGAAATGCTACAGAAATCTAGGGAATCTAAGAAAAGAAAAGCTGGAGAAACAACTTTGGAAATTACACAAGCAGGTGCATCATCCCAAGCAGGTGCATCATCACAAGCAGGGGCATTACATCAAGCAGGTGGAAGTTTTCCAGAAGTATTTGAGAAGTCTGTACTTAATGTACAAAGAGCAGCAAAGAGACTCAAGAGAATGGAGAAAGTTGGCACAGTTACTAAGGAGTCTCAAAGGCCTTCAAATGATGAAATTGATAAACAGCTAATTCTGCAGGAAAATGATGATATCTCACCTAGTGAACTTGGAAATAAGTTTGCTATCATAGAATATGCTGTTTATGAACACAAAGGGAGGACTTGGTGGAAGCTTACAAGAGCTGACAATACAGCACAGACATTTCTAAGTCTAGATGTCATGTTTCAAATTTTGGATAGTGAAGACTTAGAAGATCTGTGGCAAATATTGAAGATAACGTTTGCTGCAAAACCTCCTACCATGGATGGTGTGGAGAAGGATTGGATAATCTAGGAGTGCATGCATAGGATGTATGAGCATGAGTTATTTGATCCTATATTTGATGCAGTGAATAAAGGAGATTTGTTGTATTGGAAGTTGTTTACCAATTCTGGGGTCTATGAAGTAGTGATGGAAGGTATAAGTGTGTACTTGATCAATCATAGGTATTATCCCTTCTCTCAGGAGACCTTGAAGAAACTAGCACAAGCTAACTTAATTGTAGATGCTAAGAAGCCTGTTGCTTATGATCTGGTAAGAATGGTTCATAGTCAGATTTGGCCAGAAAGTTTGTAAGCATCCTCATCAACTAGTATTTATTCAGAAACTTGTCTTTAGGGGAAAGCACAAGTTTAGGGGAGGATTGTTGGGAATAAATCTATGCTTATTTGTTTCCCCTGCTAGTTGATTATTCGTAACCCTGCTAGAGTAAGTTCCCCCTGCTAAATAACAAAGGCAGGGGGATTGGTTCCCCTGCTGAAGTCAAAGGCCCTGCTGTCAAAGATAAACATGGAATAGATTTTTACACGTTTCAGTTATTATTCCTTAATACTTTCCAAGTTTGTTAGTAGTGATCTTGTACGTGAGTCCTTGTGGCTATAAAAGGACTCACTAGGTTAGCATGCAAAGTGTGTCTTTCTCATTTGTCTTTCATTATCATACTTTAAGGTTTTGTAAACCCTAATACCATTTTAGGGTATTCGTATATCTTTGATATATTAAAGTTCAACGTTCCAATCATATTTGTTCTTGTGCTAAACATTATATTCCGCATCTTGTTTAGTTACTTTGCTTTGCAAAGTTTCTCTAGTGTTAGATTGAATTCTTTCTCTCTATCACAACCCTTAAACAAGCTATTAAGGTTTAAGATCTGACTTTGGGATCAACAGACACAACTACTTGGATCTTCACAACTATTACACAACAACAAATGTATAAGATTTGATCTTCAAAGGATCCTTGGTGGTGGACTCAACACTTCACAATGATAGTGTTCTTCTCTTTGCACTTGAAGAGGAAGAGATGGTGGAGATAGATTCACTTCTTAAGTGAAAATGGGTAAAATGAAAAATACTTGAACTCAAGAGTTCGTTTTTCGTTGTTTTTGTAAATGCTTGTTTTTACATATTGTCGTAATCAAAACTAAGCGAGACCGAAAAATGCAAGTAACGTTTTTAGGCATTATTGCATTAATAGTTCACATTAGCCGCAAACCCTTTTTATTATCTATATTATCCTTTTTACAAGCATCAGCTATTTTTAAATTGCTCGGCAATTTATTTTCCACAGTCATTACTAAGGAACGCATCCTAATTGATTCTTTATCCTTTCTACATAATGTGTCAGTATCTACATTCACCTTCCCTGATGAAATAATTATCATGACCAAAATTACTTAGAAATTCTTTCTTCATATTTTCTAAGTTTTAGTTTCGTCTCAACTATCATCTTTATTAGTTTTGCTCAATCCGACGTTTAAAACGCCTATAAATATTACAAGTAATTAAGTAATAAATATTTAATTTTTCGAAACGTAAACGTAAAAGTTTTTAAATTTCTCAGTTTGCCAAATTTTAGAAAAAATGTTCAAAATAAATTTGAATTTAACTAACACGATTTTTGTTGATTTATCGAAAATAATTAATAAGATCCGTAATTGTTCGAAAATCTTTGTTTATACTTTGGTCAATATTTTCTTAGTTGAAAAGCAAAAATTGTCGTTTCGAATTTCAAGTCATGGTTTAAATGGTTTTCCTCAATTCTTCTTAGGTTGTCTTGAGGTATACACAAACATTTACCCCTAAAGGAGTTTAGTTAAATGGTCTGGGTATAAGGGACTGATTCATTAAAAATCCTTTGATAAATATTTGTCAAAACATTTTTGCACTTTGTTTTTGGTAATACCCAAAGCCTTAATGGCTCTAATCTTTGAAGAGTCAATTTAGATTTCACTACCATTAATCACACGATCAAATAATGTAAAGGATTAAGCCTTAAATCATATGTTAAATATTCAAGGTATAGGTTTTCATTGCTCGGCCAATGCAGGGCAGTCTATATATGTTTATTAACTCCTTCCTATTCTTTATAAACAAACAGATGGTCCTTAATGATCACAAGCATGAATTTATCAAATTACAGCCTACACACGTGATTCACCAAATTTATGGATGCTACATGTGCATTGGTCAATCCAAACAACATAACATGAAACTCATAATGTTCATTACGAGTTCTGAATGTAGTGATTAGAATAGATAATCTGTTTCACGGACCGAATTTAATGATAACCATGTCGTGGATCAAATCTTTAGAACATACGCTAGAACCTTGTAAATGATCGAACAAATCTATCATCTTGGTAGTGGATATAGATTTTGATCATCAATTTACCTAGTTCACTGTAATTCAACAAATATAAGGAATTACAACACCATAGCTCTTCATGATGACGAGCTTGGTAGAATAAAAGCTTTCTCCGGCAACTCTCTCAATTGTACGGTAATTCTTTTAATTCAGATGGTGCTGACGTATAGTGCACACGACATAGGTGTAGCACCGGGAATATAATCAATACCAAATTCAACTTGCCTTAATGGCGAAAGTCTAGGTAATTCACCAGAAAATACCTCCTAAAGTTTCAGATAGCAGGTACATCTTTTAATAAATTTAGTTTAAGTTATTTCTATATTACAAGGTCTACGACTAGTTCATAACCATTCTTGGTATAATTTCAAGTCTAAATGCAGGATATGGTCATCCACCAAGGATTATTTAGATCACTTTTGATAATCAACATCATATTTTTTAGGGGATTTCTACTCGAGTTCCCATCAATTTAGACAATGACATTATGTCATAATCAATCAATCCATTCCACTGGCACTATCAACTTTTCCAATTTCATTACTGTTGATAAGATGTGAACTTCTCAAAAGACTAATAATAACTCATAATCCTTTCACAAATTCAAGGATATCAGGAGACATAACTAACCTTAAAAGAGTAAGGTCAACGCAAAATCTATGCGAGAGAATTTCAAATCAGATACAGACGAAAACATTAACGAATATGATTATATCCATGTTTTCATGATTTGAGTACGTATTCGAAAGCTCCTCGGATCGTTATCCAGGTCATTCAAATGAAATCTAATCAAAAGAAATGATAGGAACCTCGATACATCCAGTCGAGTATCAACACTCGGTAATCAGATACTTTTCCAAAGAATCTCACCACGGGAGAATTGGACAAGGAGGGGATATCAATTGTCAATTAAGACAATTTCCACAGATGATTAAATTTGATTCAGAAGAATAAATAGTATGGGCACATATGTAGGTATCCCTAAGAATATGTCCCTATTTTTGCACTTCTTGCAGATCTCATAAAATTTAGTCTTTCGCAGTCTTCAAAGAAAATTTAGTGTTTATTACTAATTTCATGGTGACTACTAATCAGCCTTGCATGGTCCTTCCAAATTTTATGTAGGCGCGCAACTATATACAATTTTAGGTTTAACGATGCAATACTCAGTTCGTCAAAACTTTGTCATTAAGTTAAAACAAAAATATTTTCATGCTTAATTCCTGAATAAGAATCAAAATGAATTTACAGAGATGTTCTTTGTTATGGAAACAATTAAGTTTTGTAAGGTGTTTCATAAACAACTTTATTTCGATAATGATTATTTATAAGTCTCACTTTAAATAATACATATGGTGATGGAAATTCAATTTTTATCCAGGGATATTGTTTTAACTTATAAAAACAATGAGTGATCTGCACAAGAGTGATGAAAAGTCGTTCACTAAGAACTAACTACAATATGATAGGAGATGAGCTTAGCCAATTATCATGAGGTTCATGACCTCGATGGCACTCGGGAATACAAAGAGAAGAATCTACAACGCAACTCAAACCGAGATGAGTGCTTGTTCAATGGTTGCATCACTAATGCGAACATTAGGAAGAAGCAAGAACATATAGATAACATCGATACATGTAGGATTTAGCAATCAAAGGTAGTCTTTTCATTAATCACAAACAAGTCAAAATTGTACCGTAACACATTACGTGTCACTATGTCATACAATTCCAAGAACTCATCCTACCACTGATGTCTCAGTTAAGTTAGGGATTTTTAAAAGATACCACAATGAATACTAATCTACAAGAGTCATTAGGTGTTCCACCTGTCCCAAAATATCCATTTGTCCCAATTCAGAAGAAGATTTCTTCAATTTATTTCTTGGACACTGGGCATCCTCGTCATTGGACAATGGCCTAGGAACAACCCTTAACACAAACTAACAATCATTTAAAACCTTATAATTCAATCACGGGACTAAACGAATTTCTCTTAACAATCTCATATTCCATACGAGTTAATCTTACTTTATTCAAGTTTCAATCAACTTATACTCAATGCGATATCCTACCTCATTTTCCAATACTTTCAACCTTATTCTTAGACCTTGAAAGGGCAATAAAAGCTCGATATAATCAACACTTAATTTCCAATCCTATAGCTCTTACAAAAATAGTTATCAAATGAGTCACTAGTATGAAATGACTTACACATTCAATTAGACTTCTCGGAAAAGTACTAGTGGCATGAGGCTTTTGGTTAATGGTTCCAATGACAGCCTCAAGTGCAACATTCACCCTTTCAATTTCAATTTAAGTATTGGGTGACACCAATTCAGATGACACCTTTCTAGGTGGTAAGGTTTTGTCAAACTCCACTCTATAAGGAAAGATCGTCATGACATCGATATCAGGTTTAATCTCGCCAATTCTTCTTTAATATCATAATCAACTAATATCAACATTTCTACAAATATCAACCATTTTGTCGGGATCATAAATATCCACAACTTGGTTTAGATCTAGAATAGCTAGATTTCCTACAAGAATAGCTTAGATTAATTTGCTAGGGGATTTAGGGTTCCTTGTGGTAATCTACGTCGTATAAATACCTCGTATAAATATGAAAATAATCATCAAACAATCATGTAATCAAATTACATCATATATATATATAATCCAAGTTATATATATATATTAAAATAACACTTCTCAGTCTGGCCTTGTCGGTAACTCAGGAATTCTTCGGCACCGTTATAGTCAAAAGATTTTTAGACATTTTGAGAAAAATGTTTATAGTTAAAAGATTTTCAAAATGTTTTATTCCAAACCTTGGTTTTTAAAATCTTTCGTTCTCTATAACGAGAGCTCTGGTACCAAACTGTAAGACCCCCAAATATACACAATTCAATACAGCGGAAGAGTCGTTGGTGTTACGGGATAGCACATTACTCACATCATAGACAACGCTTAAAAATCGCGTCGTTTAATAATAAAGCATTTCCATTCATAAATATCAAATTTACATAGGTCCCAAGTCATAGTAATTCATACAATTTTACAAAACATTTGAATGGAAATTGTTATTTAAGTGTGGGCCAAAAATTCTTGTCGTCTTCCCGAGAATTACCTTCAAATACCTGAGATAAAACATGTTAAAAGAAAAGTTCAGCGAAAACACCGAGTGAATTCATAGAGTTTAATAAACCATTAATATATCACCGGTATAAATAATCATCATCAAAAATCATTTTGTACAATTCTTTGTCGGAGGCCATAAAATAAGCCAAAAACATTTTATACAAATCTTTGTTGTAAATCATACTATAGGCTTTTTCCTTCAAAACCATTATACGAACCAATGTCGTAAAAATATCATACAATACGTTTTATAATGTTGTATAGAGTTAAATAAAAACCGTTATATGAGTATGGTTATGTAAAACCAAAACACGAACATAATATCAATAATAAGACCGCGTATTGCTAGTCAGGCAACATAATGTAATTTAATGCGTATAGCAGTATTTTCGTTATTTGGATTATTATAAGCCGCATGACATTGTTACCTTACTATAACAAACAACGGGTAGTTAACCCGAAACTCAGTTGCCCATCTAAAACAGTGTGTCGTCACAATAATCACTCTTATATAATTCTTCTCACATATAAATTCGCTTACCAATCAATGTGGCACGACGGGGATCAACCGTCAAGGCGCGAACTGGGGTGATCTTCCCCAAATATTACTATTATATGCATAAGCGTCTACCAAATCCCGGTAGTTCGCAATTCATGCTAATGGGAATTTTAGTGATATAACCTAACTTTAATAATCCATTTCATTTCATTTATCGGGTCATATAATCATTCATCGGGTCATATCATCATTCGGGTCCAAATCAGTAAGGAAACAATCAGGACAACTGGTGTCCTATTTTTATTAAAACTAACATGTTATCTCCCTCGTGGGTTTATAAAACATTTCATAAAAACATTTAAAAGAGTGCGAGGCTATGAACTCATGTTGATTGGGAAAGGCGGGTTATCGGCGATTTGGATGTACGGTACGTGCCTCAATCACGGAAACCTAGACAAATAATACTTGTCTTAGACTCTTGTCCAATGACTTTATAAAAATAATGGCTATGTATATATGATGATTATCATAAGTATGATTGATGATCAAGTGGGATTTTATATCTTCATTCAACATTATAGTGTTATGTGTTAGTCCCAATTTTTGACTAGTTACACTAGTTTCAATCCAATTTCATATTAAGGCCCAATAAGCCCATTAAAAGCCCCATTAAGATTTCGAATCTTTATATTAGTCCATTTATAATATTAATATCAGGCCCTTTGCTTATATGTTGGGCCTAAGTGGGTTAAGCCCAATGAGTAAGCTCCATTAGTATTTAGCCAAATTAGTTAGATTAATAGTCCAATAAGGCTAATTTGGCCTGTTAATGTCCATATGTTATAAAGCTCGGGTTTTTATCGGTTTCTACTTGTAATATGTACTTATACATCAGTTATATGAGTTATAAAAAGTTTACATTAGACATGTCCGACCATCTAAGTTTTAATTGACGAAAACGTTAATTTATTCGTTTTTAGCCGAAAAGACGTAAAACTTATGTATATAGTTTTATAACTTATAAAACTTATCAAATTGCCATTTTTATGAAATGTCCCTTTTATTTATTAAAGTACATACTTATTTATATGTAATATATAAGTTAGTGGGGTTTTTAAGTATACATTTTATATTAGTTTTACTTGAGTTCTAATTTTATAATATATACTTTTATTTTACAAAATCTGATTATGAATTTCACTTTCACGCATTATTATCATATCTTGAGTTCTACAAGGAGATAGAAGCTCATTTTTAGACACCATAAACTACATGATATGTTCTACAATTAACTCAGATTTAGCTACTGCTCAATCTATTTCTAAATGTCCCCTAACAGTCCGTCCAAAACAGACTACTCATATTTTTACTTCAATATTGTTTTGATAAAATCTCACTCATTTTAAGGATTTCATTGTATGGCCAAATCCCACATGTGTAGAAGTCTTATAACTTACTGTATATTAATTCACCCATGCCATTTTAAACAGTTTAACATAAGGTTCTTTACTGTTTTTATACAGCCTACTTATTTAAGCAAGATTTTACCACTTTTACATGTAGTTTTCAATCTTTTTAACCAAGTTTATCAAACACATGATCCCCACATAATATTTTTGATCATAATTCATCATCATATACATATACATAAATGAAGAAAATACAAGATTACATATTCAAAAATAACAAGAGGATAGGAAGAAAAACAATCTCTATACCACCAATAGTGATGAAAAAAATGAGGTTTTTTGATGAACAAGACTTGGTTCTTGTTATCACAATCTTTAACTTGGCAAATGAAACTCCTTAAGATCTTCATGTGCATGAGTATCTTCTTGAAAATCAGCCCCTAAGATCCATGGAAACTCCTTTTCACATGTTATAACCACCTCCAATCTTCATCTTTTCAAGTAGGCTTCAACATATGTTGATTATAGCCTTAGTTTATGGCTAGATTTTTTTATGGTGGTGGTGTGGTGGTGCTATGGGTGGACGGCTAAGAGAGGAGAAAGAGAGAGTATGTTGTGTGAGTTGCATGAGATAAATAAAGTAAATGGTTTATGTTTAGTTGTTTTGTAGCTTTGGTGGTTTTGATGGAAAGGCTAAGGACAAGTGTCCTTAGCTTGTTATGTAAACTTGACACACATTTGATGTGTTGTCTTGCCTTAGACGCCACATGTAGGGGGTGGGGCAAGAGTTATCTTGCCTCATCCCCACTAATTTACGAGTATTCCTCGATTCTAGTTTCCTTGATTTGCGGTGCCCTCAGGTCGTTTTTACCGAAAAATGTTCTTATAAATTATGAATCAACGGCACAAAACCAATCTAATAAAAATTGTCTCATCAAAAATGGAGTTTCAAAAACGTAAATACGTAAACCTATGGTTTCTGGTTTAGTCGTAAAGGACGTTAAATTATGCACGTAAGTCCTAATCTCTTCTCATAAATTTGTGAGTTTATGAACCAACACAAATTTAAAAATTCCAAAATAATATTCACGGATAAATTTATTTTCCTTAAGTGTCGGACTGTCACCAAAATCGGTGTATGTAAACGTAAGCACGTAACGTAGAATCCTCCGGTTTAAACGTAGTCGATGCTACTTCAAGATGTAAACCCAAATTTCTTCAAAAATGAGTGAGTTCATAATATAACATTAAGATAATGTTTTTAAATAATACTTGAGAATAAAAATATCAACCATAAATAGACGGATTATCACAGTCCACCCGCTTGATACGTTGGAGATGACCGTGTATATATATATATTATATATATATATATATATATATATATATATATAATATATATATATATTTATATATATATTATATATATATATATATATATATATATATATATATATATATATATATATTATATATATATATATAGTATATATATATATATATATATATATATATTATATATATATATATATATATAATATATAATATATATATATATACATATATATATATATATATATATACTATATATTATATATATATATATATATATATATAGTATATATAATATATATATATATATATATTTATATATATATGTATATATATTATATATATGTATATATATATATATATATATATGTATAATATATTATATATATATTATATATCTAGTATATATATATATATATGTATATATACTATATGTATATATGATATATATATATATAGTATATACATATATATATATATATACAGATATAT